>JABEYC010000482.1:0-26034 GCA_013266195.1 Fusarium zealandicum
CTACTTAGGTTATAAGTATTAGAAAGTAAATATAGAATATAGATTAAAGCTATTGCAAAACCTCTATCATCGATTTATATATACTACGACTTTGAATTATTGAAATGGGATATTTAAAGCACCTAGAAAGAATATTGCAATATTATACTTAATATCTAGAAAGAGAATGTATATATAGTTAGGACTAAAGATCTTAGAGGACCTACTATCTTCGGATTGGGGGAAATTTAGTTAAAAAGCTTCTAGTAATCTTGAATAGGCACACGATTTACCTACATAGCTACTTTTATAGAAGTCAACTACTGTCGTTATCGTCTGTCTTTAGTACGCGTTATTCACTATCTAGTAGGACTCAGTCTTGCCCTCAATTACATCGGTTGTGTATTATTAGCAATGCCTGCCAGAAACCTTTATTGAAGATAGATCTACTGATTATTATATCGCCTAAACTAGACTACTCTTAATAATATCCGCCGCTGAGAGCTGCTGTTAGCAGGAATACCATATCTGCATCATCTATCTGTGACGGAAGCCCTGCAGCCATAATATCTAATAGATCATCATGTGGCTCAAAACAAAGCGTCGTAGGATTTTCCATTGGGTCCTCAGAAGCAGCAGAAGTCGAGTCCCCCATCAACCAGGCTGGCGTATCAGGTATAAACTCCCAACAAATTAAGCCATAATCAAGAATAGACCAAAACGACTCCTCCCAACCTGTGTCGAGATCAGGAGTCTGGCGAACATTGACGAATGAACCTAGAGCAGGCGAGTAGTCTTTGAACTTTCGCAAGTGGCGACGCTGTATAAAAGTGATGATATTAACATAAGTATGCAAATTGGCAAAACATAAACACGGACGAGAATATTGAGGCACTCACAATCTTAGCGGCATGATCCCATCGTTGCTCTAGATATGTTAAAAATCCGAAGCACCGCCTGCAAGTAGCATTCACATCATGGATTCGGCTTGACTCGATACTTGCTGCTGTGTCGATATTTAATATGATGATACTGCCAGCCAAACACGCGCAGTAGGCATAAAATGATGTGCTGACGTGAACCCCGGCGTCATGAGATTTCTGCATCGTTTCGATCAATCGTCAGGCATGATCCAGGCCATGACGAAATGCTCGCGTAAGAAAGGGCTTGGGCGGTGCGTTGGGAGGCGATCATTTCAGGCGCATGCGGAGGAGAAAAGGATGATTGAGCAGACAGTTACATAGGTGAAATATAGACTGTGCAAAGACGGTGTGCTCTGTAGAAATAGACCTCCCGACGGCATCACCGTCGTGCGAGTCAGAAAAGCTATCGGTGTCTTGGTATCCGCCAAAAAGCCGCAACTCGAGAAGCAGAAGAAGAGAGTTGGTGGCGGCAAAGTCAGATGTAGACTCCCACGGTAAGCTTCTGTAAAAGAGTCACCCATCTCGTCTGCCATGATGAATGTATGTTTCGTGAGACACTCGGCGTGGGCAAGAAGATGAAGCTTGTGTATGTCAAGGCCGCACCGAAAGTCGACTAGTGGTCCTACACTGTGGAGTAGAGATGGAAATTTGTAAGTATATATATGTGATGTGTGCCCCGGATTGCGAAGCCGCGACGGTCCGATAGATTGTAACGCTAGGTTCCGACGGACGCAGATGAACGCGTGGTCCGCTGTAGTTATGTGCTATATGTGCGACTGGGCCATGAAGGTGGAGAGTTGAGCCATCCCGGGCGATTTAGAGAATACAAATAAACATGCAGTAGTATATCAACACGGCAAATTACACCTCAAGTCACGTAAAACCCCTTGTTTCTCAGCCATGAACTGGGAAGGCCAGGAGTTGACCAGTACAAGAAAACGCGAGCCTCATCAAAGCTTGGGTTTGACTGCACCAGCTCTCTTATATAGGTGAGCGGCTTCCAAGCTTACCCTCTGACAGCCAGCCCGTGGCCCGTGGCCTCTGCTGCCACTGCCTTCGCTCTCTCGATACCCTCGGCGACGGAGCAATTGATGTTGGCACGACTGAAGCCCTCTGTAGCGCTTACAAAGACGGCGACCTCTTGGATTCCATTCTCCAGCGCTACCTTTAGGCCCTTTATGTTAGGCACTAGAGCCGGAAGTCTGAGCTGCGGCCCCGGCATTTGGAGCCATCCCCTGACTAAAGGCGACGACATGACCTTGCGACAGTCGCTCAGTCGGGGAACTGCTTTTGGGCTGACAAACGAGGTGACGGCGATCGAATTCAAACCGGCATACCGTAGCTTCTGAATCAAGGCTAATTTGACAGATGCTGGTACGACGGCACGCACATTCTGTAGGCCGTCTCGAGGGCCAACCTCAAAATGCGAACTTGTGCCATGGTGGTGCGATGCGAGAGCTGCTGTTCAGCACAAACAGATCTACACGGCTTGTAGCTAGATACCTTATATGGCTAACAGTCTATTTGCCAGGTGGTCCTACTTCTTTCCGCTTCATGCCCGAGCAACCGGTGTCTCGGACCGCGCCCATGACCACGTAATCCCGAGGTTGATGTCAATTCCGGTAAGCCCGATGAGCTCATGGCTACCCAACCCTTGATATCTTGATCCGATACCGGTGCAACCGTCTCCATCTGCTTCGATTCTCTGATCTGCAAGGTTGTCGTTTGGGCGCCCACACGGTCCATGGCTATTGACCTGATGGTCAAGCAACTCGCCCAAACGGCATGTCTCGGGGTCAAGACGGCATTGCCGGTTACGATGCTCTGAGCCATGCGTTGCGAAAAGGCGGCATCTGGGACCAGGCCTCTTACAGCGTGAATCATGTCCGCGTCACGCCCGTCGAGGGAAGTCGAATTGGTGTCTCAACACCTACAGCCATCGAAATGTCGGTAGACGGTAGCAAGATACGTGCCTTTCTGGTTATCGATGGGAACACGTCTGTATCTAGCAAGGCATCGCTACAGCACGAGACGGTGCGCATCCTGGCATATCTGCCCCAGCTCGGCAGATGGGTGCAGTTCCAGCGGGATACAATGTTATCATTCTTCGTCAGTAGGCACAGAGATGCAGAATCCAAATCAAAAGACAACGGAAAGGTGGTCAAGGCACCAATGCCCTGCAAAGTCTTGGGTATCAACGTAGCACCGGGTACCCAGTGTAAAGCCGGGGATGTGGTCATGGTGGTAGAGAGTATGAAGATGGAGATTTCCATTAGTTTAGGGGTAGCGGGTGCGTTTACCACTCGTTGGAAGGTTGGTGATGCTGTTGAGGAGGGTGACGTGTTGTGTCATGCTGAGTAGTTAACTCTATAAACAATCTACCTTGGCATCTCGAGCCTATCAAGCTAATTGGGTGACTTGGCGTGGATACTTTATACTCTAGAGATACTCTACTATATACCCATCAGTACTCCCCAGATGAGGCTATATAGCAGTCTCACGCTGTTTCAGCGATCTGATGTGCATTTCCTCAATCAAAGACAGATTTGCTGCCACAATAATGAAGAACACAGTTTCACACTTGTCGCCATAAGCCTCAATCGATATTTCAAATCTTGTGTCTTTGAGGATTAGATTCCCTAACCTCAGCTACGAGACAATGTTCTTGTTCAAAAAGAGCGTATGGACGTTACAAACCCCCTTTAGACCATTGGCGCCCCATTCAGTTCCCGGACCACTTTCCCTATGTCCACCAAATGGTGCTGTAGGTGAAAGATCAAAGTGTGTATTCAACCACAAGGTGCCAGCCTGAATCTCGCGAGCTACCCGGTTGGCGCGCTCCAGCTCGTTCGTCCAGATAGAGGCACCCAGACCCATCGACGTGTCATTGGCGCGCTCGATGACATCCTCTTCATCTTTGAACGACAGTAGCGGCACAATGGGACCTGAGCACGTACGAGAACGCGCTTAGCAACTGAGGCTTCAAACTACAAGTTGTCTTCATCAAGCTTTGACATACCGAATAGTTCTTCGACAACAATACGCGATGTGTCGGGAGAGCAATCGATGACAGTAGGGCTAACAAAGTAGCCCTTGGGGGGTTCGACTCTGCCGCCGACAGCAACGTTCCAGCCTTCTAGCTATGCTGATGTCGGGATATGATGTCAAAGATATGAAAAGAAAACCGTGTTCTTTGAAATTGTGACAGCAAAACCCTCTTTGATAGAGGAAACGCACATAGACTAGCACATAGACTAGAATTAAGAGGGTTGAATTATGGACCGTTGAAATAACGTATTAATTCAGTTCATGTTTCCTATGGAAGCACAATTTTTGGTTGAGTTTGCGACTTGCGCACTAGAAAGCTGACAATCTCCCTAAAACCCTTCATGACAATTTGAAATACCATATTTGACTCAAAGAAAGCGAGGAAAGGAAAGCGAGTAAAGTCAAGTCAAGTCAGACTAAGCAACAGGCTCCAGAATAATCTGAGTCCGTCCAGCGACCTTGATTTCAGTCGAGGCCTTACCAGCCTGGTTCGCGGTGATAGTTCCTCCGGTGCTAAGCGAATACTGCTTGCCCGGTACCAATCGCTCAAAGCCGAGTCTGAACATGCCAGCCTCCTTTCCATGGTAAAGGACAAGGTCGAGCTTCTTTCCATCCTCACTGAAGGCCTTGGCGACCAGAACCTCGGGGAATGGCACATCCTCAAGGAGCGGGCCGCTCAGCGCCTCAGCTGGAGGCCCATGGAGGGTAGCATTGGCCAAGTCACGCTGCTTGACGAGGCGAGCCATGAGAGCAATGACTTGAGTAGTAGCCGAGAGACCCTTGTTGCGAAGAGATCCGGTGTTGGTGACTTCGACCGGGAAGTAGACATTGTCAAGCTGCTCAAGAGCCTCCTCGCGGACCTTCTCGTTACCAAACTCGGCAGCAGTAGCAGCGATGAAGGCTCGCAGAGAACCTTCGCCGGCGCGGTAGTTTCCGGGGTCCATCTTGTCGGCGCCCTTGAGGTCCTTGACTTGGAGCTGACCCTTGTTGTCGTACTTGAGGAACTCGGTGCGGATCATAGCCCAGTTGCGGTGAGCAATATGAGGGAGGTAAGCCGTCAAGAGCATTGCGTTGATACAGTCGGTCAGTGTTCCACACAGACCGGGGAGCTTGTTGACAGCAGTCAGTCAAAACGGTTCAAAATGACCAAGGAGGCATTCACTTACAGTGAGTCCAGTGAATTCGCTGCGAATGGGGAGGATGCGGCCGTCACACTCAGTGAACTCCTCCTCGAGAGAGCGCTCAAAGCGGTTCCTGAGCTTGGCTCCAAGGTCACGACCAAGAATGCGATCAGAGATGACCAGACCAGCCATACCAGTGAGGCTATATGGGTACAATCAGCATACATTCCCATAAGTGGGCCAGGATTGGAGTGTCAACACACTTGCAAAGAGAGTAAGTCCAGTTGGGCTCGCAGGGGTACAAGCAGTATGGGTTGTCAGTCATGTTCTCGTGCAAGGCATCCGCGAGGCCTTCAAAGTTGGTCTTGTAGTGCTTTCCATCGTCGACAACAAACTCCAAGGCGTTCTTCTTGTGATACCGGCGATCGCCTGATGCTTGCTCGTAAAGGCCGATAGCAGAGCTGAGGTACCCAGTAACCATCTGACTCGTTTAGTAACTGAATTCCGTTTGCTGCCAGGGCATGACTTACGATGTTGTCCTTCTTGATTGGATCCCAATCACTGAGGGTGAACCTTCCGAAGATGGACTCCCATTTCCAGTAACTAAAAACAAAACATGTCAGAATCACCACTAAGAGTTTCAGTGTGCATTGGATACTCACGACATGATTCGCTTCTGCAGACTCTTCTCAATGCAGTTCTGCGAGGCCTTGGAGAGATAACCGTGGAAGTTGGGAGCATAGTGGCACTGGTACAGGCTCAGGGCATCAACGACACCGTAGAGCTGGTATCGAACGGCACCAGTCTGGAACTGATCAATAACGTCGTGGTAGCTGAAGTCATCGTGGGGGGTCAGGCCTCGCTCAAGCATGTGCTGGACGTGGCGAAGGGTCTCAAACGACAGCTCTCGTGAGCCAGGGGCGGGCGCAGGGGTGGCATCGGCTACCTGCTCCTCGACGGCCTGAACAAGATACTTGTTCCGCTCCTGGGCCTTGGAATATCCGGCGGCATTGAGGGAGCGGGCGTTGCTCATCAGCCAGAAGATACCAGTGTAGCAGAAGACTGCCCAGAGAAGAGCAGAGTTCTCATTGAGAGAGTCGGTGGCCATGTAGCCAGCGGCAATACTGGAACCCACCCACAGCGAGATAGGAAACGTGATGCCGCCCATGGCGAACCAGATAAAGATGGTCACGGGGAACATGACCAGAGTAAACAGGAATGCCGCAAGAGACTTGAAGGTTCCGACCGCGGTGAGGCCGGCTCCGGGAAACAGGAAGCCGAGAGCAGCAGCACGATAAGCCGGGTTGGTCAAGTTGTAGAAGGCCCAGAGACCAGAAAGCGACAAAGCCCCGTACTGATAAAGTGTTCGCTGCTGGTGGTATTTCTTGACCAAGCCCCGGCCAGCGTTCGCGGGAATCAGGACATCTAGTGTTTCTTGTCAGCCTACCATGGCTCAAGTGATGCCATGTCTTGATGAGAGGGCTTACCCTGGATAGTCCAATGACCCCAGCCGAAGTCGCCAACAGGCTCTTCTCGAACAGCCGGCTTTGGATCGGCCTGGAGCGAAAGGTGCCCATTCAACTTCTGACCCTTGATCTTGGCCGGATTATGCGATGGCAGCTCCGAAGGAGGATCTTCAGGAACGCCGTTGGTGGCAGGGAGAATCTTGGAGAGCTTTGGTCCATTGTTAGATGGGCAATTGGAGGTTGAGAGATGTAGTAAGGGGAAATACCGTGACTGTCGACATGGTCGCTTCTTCAAAAACTTGGTTGTATGGAAAGAATTGTTGATTTGCATAGAAAGACGGAATCAAGACTGATGATGGTCTTTTATTAATCTTGATATCCTTCCTACTGAGCTTCGGTCCGCTTCCCGTAGTACAAGGGCCAAGGAGACTTCAATTGCCGATTTCCGTTACATGGTCGAGACGCGGGGAAGCAGCCGGGAATGCGGGAGGGTGGGAGAATACCAGGGGAACGACTTCCGAAACGAGGTAGGGTAACGTTTTGATGGATTGGGTGGCTTACATGAATCGAACGTGCTCGGCTATGAAGGATATAGGTACTGGCTTATAGCAACGTGTGATAGCCAGGATACTCCCTGATCACTGTCCCATCCTATTAGCTAAGATATGTACAAGACAAGTTACGAAATACTTTCGCCAAAAATATAGAGGCATTACCAGGGGGTGGCCTATTTCCAAGAGGGGTCCATTAGACCCCGACTTGACTTACAGGCTAGCGTATGTAACTGTGAGGCGACCGTTTCATGGCATGGGTGGCTTGCATGCGAACGTAACTGTGAGGCGCACGAACGTAACTGTGAGGCATACATATGAACGTAACTATGAGGCGCCAACGTTTGATGGCATGGATGGCTTGCATACGAACGCAACCGTGAGGCATGCGAACGTAACTGTGAGGCGCACGAACGTAACCGTGAGGCATGCGAACGTGACTGTGAGGCGCCAACCTTTGATGACCTGGGAATGGAACGTGCTCGGTCATCCAGCCTCGTCCCTGCGAGCAAGCGGCTGGTTCAAAAGTCGGCAAGGGCGGACAGACGGTGACCGGACCGGTTCCTCGCCAAGAGACTCGGTTGACTTGAGAACATCTACAATCTTATCCCAAGTAGCGAAGTGAGGTCGTGTTCGACTTCAACCACGTCCAAGTCCTTTCAACTTTAGCCCATTCGTGTCCCCTCCATCGAGTCCATCTTTCCGTCATCTCAAATTTTACTTAAACACCCCCAAGCTGCCATTCCAACATGAAGGCCGCAGTCCAGAGTACTCAAGCCATTGTGGCACATGCTCCTGAAGAAGGAAAAAGAAACTGGATCCTTGAAGAAGTTCAGGTAGGACCACCTGACGAATATGAGGCAATCGTCGAGATGGTCGCTTCTGGAGTCTGCCATACGGACCTCGGCTGCGGAACCGCTCCTGACGGTACTCCTGGGTTCCCCGTTCCTCCTTATCCACGTGTCCTGGGCCATGAAGGTATGGATCTCGCACCGTTTACTTGCTCCGTCTTTTAATAAAACTAGGTGCTGGATACGTCCGTCAAGTCGGCTCCAAGATTACCAAAGTCAAAGCTGGAGATGCCGTTTTGCTTTCTTTTGCCTTTTGCACTCAATGCCACAACTGCAAGACCGGCGCCCCTGGCTACTGCCACGAGTTTTCTGCTCTCAACTTTGCGGGATCAAAGACTGCCTTCCAGCTTCCCAGTGAGGTTGCGCAAGACGTTGGGGGTTCCTTCTTTGGGCAGTCGAGCTTCTCGAAACTGGCACGGGTTCAGGAGACGTCGCTTGTTAACGTCACCAAGTATATCAAAAGCGATGACGACTTGAAGCTGCTGGCACCTCTGGGCTGCGGTATTCAGGTAAGCCGGCCAAGAGATGGGACCAGACTCGAATCCAAAGGCTGACCTTGTTGCAACAGACTGGCGCAGGTACTGTGACTGAGCTCGCAGCCGCCAAGCCGGACGATAAGATCGCTATCATGGGTCTTGGAGGTGTTGGGCTCGCAGCCATCATGGCAAGCTTCACCTTCCATTCTACTACAGCAAACTAACTAAACATGTCATCCAGGCCGCAAAGCTCCAGGGCTGTAAAACAATTATCGGCATTGACCGACTCCCGGCAAGAATCGAGATGGCCAAAAGTCTGGGTGCCACTCATGGCATTGACACTTCATCAATCTCTAGTTTGCCCGATGAGATACGCACGATGACTGACGGGACAGGTAGCACGATTACTATCGATGCAACCGGAGTCATGCCATTGATCCAAAACGGCCTGGACTTTACTGCCAACCAAGGCCAAATGATCATCCTCGGTGTTGCCCCGATGACCGCAGGGTTGGAGGTCTCTGTCGTTCCTTTCATGGTGGTGAGTGTCCCAGAATCCGTTGAAAGCCAAGACACATTGCATCAGGATTAACGTACTACTAGACGGGTAAGAAGCTCATGGGCAGCATGGAAGGCGGCGTATACCCCGAAAAGGTTTGTTCTGTCTAATCCGGTGCCACGACCAACCGATTGCTGACTTTGTGGGCAGTATATCCCCCGTCTCATCAGGTGGGTGAACAAGGGACAGTTCCCGGTAGATCGGTTGATCAAGTACTATCCCGTAAGTCGTCCACCCCTTGGCTGATAGTAGCGGGCAGGCTAACCAAGTGATTCTGATACCAGGTGAAAGATTTCCAACAGGCAATCAAGGACATGGAGGAGGGGACCACGATCAAGCCTGTGTTGGTTTGGTAGACAGGAGCTGCCGATGGCCCGACGGGATGGAGAGTAGTCCAAGTCTAGATGTCCAGGTTTTACCTACCAGTAACCATAAACCATGAATTGTCTGGGCACGTTTCTCAGCATCCTTGGCCTCAACCTAGCGTGACATTGGAGGAGGCTCGGCAAAGCGGTGTTTTGAGTTCTTACAATGAATGACCGGACCGTTCATTGCAACCTACCCCGCAAGCTGGGGTTTGTTGCTTCGCATCGACGTGAAGATTTACGTTGCTAGGCTTCGAGCGGGTTAATGAGTTGCATTGGCAAAGATGGGGTCATGCCGAGAGGCGATCACGAATCCCATCCCAGGGTCTCGATAGTCGATAATCGATAGAGAGTATGGGGAATACGGGATCAGGACCTGGACTTCCCTGGGCCACGTAGCCACGGTCCGATGATGCCGGCCCTCTACTAAATTAGCTGCTACCCGACCTGGCTAGAGTGCCGGTGCTGGGTTGCATCGTTGCTGAACCTTGCTAGGTCTGGGGAAATGTGTAAATCCTTGTCGGCATTGCTTCTCCCCCGATACGAGAAAGAACCGCATTGAGTAGCACTACACGGCTTCTAGCGTTTCAAATGCGAGTTGAGGCCTTGGTTTCGCACAAAGGCGACGCAGCTACTCAAGGGGTCGAAAGAAAACACCGAGGTATTTGCGTCGGCGTTACAGCAAAAAGAGTCTGGCTGTCTGGTCAAGCCGGCGTGTTCCTGAGGGCTAAATTAGTCTGATGTATCTTCATGACCCGATGCTACATACGTGATTTTCGGTCCGGAGACGTATGGACAAGCTTCGGAATGCACGTCCAGATCTACATTAGGGTCGGCAGGTATGTATCGGGAGACGGCTGAGCGGACTCGTATGTGCCGTTGTCTGAGGTAGAACTCGGCATTTCATCTTTTGATGACTATGGCTACGGCCCGACGGAGGGCGGTAGATGGAATGACCACGTTGCTCCTGTCAAAAGATCGCCCACTCAGTGATGCAAAGCGAGTTTTAGGTATAAGATAGACTGCAGACGTACCACCTCATTGCTCCCACCTCATCTTTCCCGCCTCCTTTGTTTCTACCTATAGGCTACAAATCATCCATCACCATGACCAAGTCTGCAGGTGACAGCGGCGACCTTGAGTCGGGCCGTGACGAGGTCCTCAGGACGGTTCGATCTGCTGCTAGTATTTCCATGAGCCCAGAGCTGTTCGAAAAGCTCTATCTCTCTCCGCCCAATGCCGTCAAGGGCGATCTCAGGAAGACCTTTGGCAACCCGACGCCCATGTTTGTTTGCTTGCTTCCAAATGCTGCAAGCACCAGCACTGACTTGATATCATAGGGCACTTGCGGGCTTCCTGTTGGCTTTGATGCCCCTGTCCTGCGATCTGATGGCCTGGCGGGGGGCTGGCAACTTCGGTGCAGCATCGATGTACGTCGTCTCTCCCCCAAAGATTGATGGTGTTCTAATGTTACTGCAGACCTGTGTATTTCTTTGAGGGTGGCCTTCTCATGTTGATCAGCGGTATCATGGAGTGGATTCTTGGCAACAGCTACCCTGCTATCGTCTTCAGCAGCTTTGGCTGCTTCTATCTGTCATTCGGCGGCATCCTTCACCCTGGCTTCGCCGCATTCTCGTCGTATGCGCCGCCGGATGCCAAGTCCCCTGCAGAGGGTATGACTACGCAGGGGTTCAATGCTAGCCTGGGTAAGTACTCTCAACTGTACTATCCGCTGTTTCACGTCTAATGACAACTATGTGTAGGCTTCTTCATCCTGGCCATGACCATACTGTCCATCATATACCTCATTTGCGCTCTACGGACGAACGTTGTTTTCGTCATCATATTCGTTACACTTATTCCCGCCTTGTTATTGCTTCTGGGAGCGTTATGGGTGTGGGCTGAGGACTACACTGGAAACACACCGCTTGCCCTAACCTTGTGCAAGGTACGTTGACCCTCGAGTGTTTCGTACCCATTCGCCATCACATACTGACTAGTTCCTAGAGCGCAGGAGCATTGCTTTTCGTAACATGTCTTGCGGGATGGTATATTCTGGCTGCCATTATGTTTTCAATCGTTGATCTTCCCATTGAACTCCCGGTCGGCGACCTCACGAATGTCATCAAGGGTAAGAGTCAGAGGCATCAGGCGTAAGAGCCAGAGGCATGGAAAGGTGTGAACAAGTCTGCACACCGTTTTCCCTGGGACTTTAGTTGATGATCTGGGGACATTTAATACCGCTATAAATGTAACATGAGTGTTGGCTACTTGGAAGTCCTGTGTGTCAAGGTTCCAGGGGCGAGGCAGGGCGGTTGAACAAGAAGACGATTGGGGTGGGCGGCATTAATGAAGACATCTGCTTGACGAGTATGCGTATGCTAGTACTGGAAGCTCCGCCGAATCAAGGAGAGAAGATAGATAATTCGATGGCCTGTTACTCAAAACACAATCGCTGCCTGGCAACAACATCCACCCCGCCTAAGTATACCTTTGAACCCCAATTAACTCATGCTATAGGATGGCCCTCATCCCCGAACATCTCAAGAGAACCAACCCCCCGGCGTCAATTCTACATCAAAGTTCAGAAACGAGGGCGAAGGCATGTCCACAGAAACATGGCTGTCGTTTGGACTGGTCGACCTTGCGCTACCGCACATCTCACCGTAATCAACCATGGACCACAAGATTTCTTTCAGCTCGGGTCCTATGTCGAACGAGGCATGGGGATCAATCATCTTCTGGAACGATTGAGCACGTGCATCAAAATTGAGAAGCCGAGTGTGCTTTGACTCGAGTAAGGTTCTTGTTCTCTCATAACTACATGGTAAAACTCACCATCTGGCGGCATGGTCCCAAATAGCACCCATGCTCTTCACAATCTCAAGGCAGTGCCGGCCAGATTCGATGAGCTGCGGAGATGCCGGCATCCCACTGCTTGCTCCGCCATATACGAATATGGAAAGCACACTGCCAGACAGGCAGGTAGATTAGGCGTAGAATGAGGCCTGTATGTGACAGCCCGCCTTCTGCGCACGGTCTAGCAAAGATGGTATCTTGGAAGCATGCCCACGGCACGTTTCGACCGTGCGAGATACGAAGCTCATCGCCGCCTTTGACTTGAGCTTTTTCAATCGCAGAGCCAACAAGAAGGGGTGGTCTAGGAGACAGTAACGAAGGTGGAAGACTACACGGGCAAAGACGGCGTGTCCAGCAACTTGGTGGTTCACTGATCCGTCGGCCAGTCTGGTGTCGGCTATTGTGTCTTCGACTGACAGCTCGTCCACCTGCAAGTGCTGCTCGATTAGCAGGAGGAACGAGTTTACAGTCTAGATGGAGACTAGGATCTAGGGTAATACAGTACTGAAGGAAGAGAGACCGTGCGGGCGCAGTACCAATGCTGAACTTGCCTGGGACGAGGATGCTACCATCGCAACAATTAGGAAACCGAGGTATAACACCGAGGACAGCGTTGATTTACTAGTAGTGGCTACCAGTCATGATCTTTACAGAATCGTCAGGGCGGAAGCCCATTTCGAGCAAGGCTGATCCCCATTAGCTTGTTTCAGTGATGAGCAAGATCTTGATGCCAGGATGAATGATCGAGTCGAGTGCCATGACCTTGCGTGATACAGTAGTATGAAACAAGCTGGAGTTGGCCCGAGCACAGCCTGGTCCTGGCAAATCTGGATCCAGGGGCCAAACCCTGTGAGCGAGATCATTCAGAATCTTGTATTCCTTTAAATGATTCAAGGCATCAGGTAGATATTTTAGTGGGGGATTCCCCGTATCTACTCAGTATTAGCATACCTCAAACCTGAGAGATGCTAGGTGATTTCTGCTGATTATAGGCAAATGTTAATGCGGCTGGGATAAGCTTAATGTTTAATGATGTATCTGTAGCGAAAGGTATACTTCTTTCTCTAGCTTATGTTCTTAGTATTATATGTATAGCTGATCTGTGTAGTTTAAACGGTTGAGATACCTTTTGATGCCTACCTGATGCCTTGAGTCATTTAAAGGGATGCACTCGTCTCCTGAAGACCTATCGCGGGTTTCCTCACATGTTCGGCAAGTCAGTCCCTGCTGAGTAATAGATTAGACATTAGAAAGCAGACTCATCCCCTGGACGTGACGCTCGCCGTTGGCCCTGGCCCCGGTCGCCGGACCGAGCGATCTACCAAGCTACAGTACTACGGTAGCCTCGATGAATGAACCTGGAAGCCTGCAAGCACGATCACACTCTCCCCGCAGCGAAGTTAATGCGATGACCCAACCCGATTCTGAGAGGTCCTTTGTCCCGATAATGTCGACAGTGCGGACCCCGGACCGGTCGCCCAGTATTATCTATTACTCCCACCAACAGACGCTCGTCACGACTCGACAAAAGCTCCGCATTCCATCTTCATTTTCCGGCGACTAGCATGGCTTGCTGTTATATCGCTGCGTTCTGCATTGGCCAATTGATCAAGGTGTGCCAATTCCTCGATGTCGACAACACCATCCGATACAACGAGGATGAGCCCGATCTGCAGCATATCAGCACCAACAGCAAGTCCGCAGGCCATACCCGGAGCGGGGTCGAGCAAGACTCCCTGGTCTTATCGCTCTCGGGGCTTACGTGCTCGGGCTGCTCCAGCTCTGTCGAGTCGGCATTAAGCAGTCACCCTCAAGTTGACCAAGTACGAGTCTCCCTGGCACTGCAGCAGGCAACTGTGATAGGCAAGACGCCAGTTCTCGACAAAGAGTCGATACGAAGAGTCGTTCTAGATTTAGGCTACGGAGCAGAACTCGGCCCTCGCTCGCCACAGGAAATCATCAATGTTCTCAAGTCCAAGGAGGAGATTGCTCGGCTCAAGTCCAGTTTCTCCCAGCTTGCCGGCTGTGCCAGCATCATCCAGGTGGTGGGTTTACTGCTCTCCAAACTTGGGCGAAGCGAGCTGCCATGGAGCATCCTATATCTTGTGCATTTTCTTTGTGCATCGCTCACGCTCTTTGCACAATACAACTACATCGCATGGATCCATATCGATGGCTGGAAATGGGTTCGTGGAGGGCAACCGAATATGAACACACTGATCTCCTCGTCCATCTCTCTCGGCACTCTATTCTCCTTTATTGATCTCGCAGCCCGAGGCCCATTCAAGGCAGCCGCATATTACAACACCGTCATTGGTCTGGCTCTTGTGGTTGTGTCTGGGAGATATCTCGAGACCATGTCGAGGCGGACTGCGTCTGAGGATTTGATCAGGGTGTACAAGCCGCTTCTGGGTAACCAGCATACAAAGATGTACCCTACAGGACAGGTATGCCATCACCCTGCTCTTGCTCGCCATCGAGATAGCTCACCAGCAGCAGCTTGTTCCACAGAGCTTTCTTAGACCTTTGGACGAAATCGTCATTGCGCCATTCTCCACCATTCCTTGCGACTGCTATGTCACTCTGGGCTCGTCCTCTGTCAACCAGGCTATAGTGACAGGCGAATCGATGCCAGTCAAGAAGTCCGTCGGGGACTGCCTTCTCGGGGGGACGCGCAACATGGGCAATGAGCTAGTCGGCGTTGTTCACCAAGAGCAAGCACGTTCGTTCTATGCGCAACTCGTGCAAAGTGCTGTCCAAGCCTCGGGGTCCAAGGGTGAAGAATACCAAGCCTTGGACACTGTGATGAAATATTTCGTGCTGTGTGTTATTTCGTTGGGAGTATGGGTTCCTCTCAAGGACATATACTGGTCTGTTGACTCGCTCGACTACGAGTCTCTTCGCCATGCCATTACCCGCTCCATGACGATATTGACGTGCGCATGTCCCTGCGCACTAGGCCTAGCGATACCTTCCGCAGTCATTGCCGCAGCAAGTAAGCAGCTCCCACGCAGGATGCTTTCGAGGGCATCCGAGGCTAAAATGCATTCCAGACGTTGCGAGCCAAAAGGGCATACTCATCACCAAGGGCTTCTCAACCATCCAAAAGCTCGACAGCACTCGATCCATCGTCTTCGATAAGACTGGAACACTGACTCGGGCAATGCTAGACATTGACAGCTTTGACATAGTCGATGTGTGGGCCAAGCGGAGCGCAGAGTTCTGGACCTACGTATGCGCTGTGGAGGAGGAAAGCGTCATGAGCCATCCGATCGGTAGGGCCATCTTCTCCTCCGGGTTGGCACACTTGGATGGGCCTTGGTTGGAGACCAAGGCACTTGTTGAGGCTCAGCGCATAGCAAGCGAGTCTGGCAAGGGGATCTCGGGAGATGTGTCCATCGGACAAGAACCTTGGCGGCGTGTCAACATTGGGAACCTGCGTTACTTACAGTCATGTAGTGTGTCTGGTCTCCCGGAGCCACTTGAGCAACAGGATCATGGGGTGATAGCTGTCTATGTTGGCATTGACCATGCCTTTGTTGGGACTCTCTGGATCACAGTAAAGCCGTTTCACAAGTCTTTCTCATCTACAACCACTGACCGACTACAGGACGCCATAAGGGACAATGCGGCGACTATGATCAAACAACTCAAGCTGATGGGCTACGAAACCAACTTGGTGGGTGATGCTTGATCTTCTACTGGTATTTCCCAGAATGACTGACAATTTGTATAGCTTACTGGAGATGTGGCTCAATCAGCTCACCGAGTCTCGCAGTTGTTAGAGATACCTGTGCTTGCATCCGAAGCCACGCCCATGGACAAGCTGAGCTGTATCAAGCGTCTTCGAGAGGATCGAGGGGTGGTCACCATGGTAAGTGTCTCAGAGCAGTATCTAGCAGGGTTTACGGTGTTAACAGCACGTTCAAGGTCGGCGATGGCTTGAACGATGCCCCAAGCTTGGCAGCAGCTGATGTTGGGATTGCCCTCTATCACGAAGCTGCAGCTCCTATGGTTGGTGCATCTGTTGTCATCCTGAACTCCCGATTGGATTCCATACCGCTGTTATTCGAAATCACAAAGCATACTGTCCGGCAAATCCAGTTTAATCTGGCATGGGTCTTTGGTTATAATGTCCTGGCTCTCAGCATGGCTGCTGGTTTCATCAGTCCCTTTGGCATTGTCTTGACTCCGTAAGTGTCGACTTTCTCCTCGAATCTTTGACAGGACTGACGGGATGATTATGCAGCCCACTTGCAGCAGCGCTCATGTCGTTTTCCTCCACCTTTGTTACCCTGAACGGTCTTTGGCTGCGTAGCAGGTTGACTGCGCTGGGAAGCCCATGATTGGTGCAGGTCTGATGCTGGTACTCCCGCTGATACTGGCGACTATAAGTGGCCTAATTTATGATCTTTTATCAAGACATCTATAGCCTCTTTCATCGTGTTCTCTCTCAGCATGTCTTTCCTCATCTTCGTGCAAAGTCAAAACACACTAGATATGAAAGCACAGTGATGGTTCTATTCCCAAGACTCATGCCAGCTATAGCCAGATGTAGAACAACGAGACCAGTCACAAATGGTACTGTACTATCTACCCTTCCTCTATCAAAGGGTGGTTTGCTGCCACAGTATTAAAGAACACGGCCATGTATTGGAATATGTGACTATTGACCGGGATGCCACGCGATGATGTGGTCTTGAGGTATGGTAATTTGTCACGTCAACCTCGGCTCCGAGCACTGACAAGGCAACCCATCCCCAGCCTTTCCTCAAAAGTCCCGACACTCTCTATATACTCTGAATTCTGCACCGCCTACAATGTGCCTAGAATTCGTAACTGCCGAGACAGTCTTTCCACACAGTCCTAGTTGCGGCGATCAAAGCAAAGTCACATACTTGCCGCATCCTCCTGATTTCCTTCTTCACACCCGGCTTTACATCAAAGTGCAAGGTCTCAGGCCTCTTCGGCCTTGAAAAAGTGTCTGACGTGGGGGAGCATATGGAGGACAATGCAGTCATCCTTGCAGATTATTTGAGCCCATCGCATAATCAAGCTTGTTGCAGAAAGGATTGCGGTATCTCCACTTGGCTGTCTCACCTGCGAGTTGCGATGCTTCATGTCCCAATAGCGTAATATTGCCCGCTGCTGCACTGACCTCGGATTTGACTATTGCAAGTTATAGCCGCAACTACGGTGTGGCTTTTAGATATGACGAGTAAGCGTTGGTTGTGCAAGACTTTAAGCCCTGGTCTACTAAGAATATTGCGGTTCCATGCTCATCGCTTACCTTGAGTCGACATTGGCTCGCCAAAATAACTTCCAAGACAGTCACAACACAGCAGCAGTGCGGGCTGGCCACATGGTCAGCCTGCTTGTTACACACAAGTGAGGCATGCTAATTAATGACGAGTGACGACAGATTAACAATGGGGTTCTTGGATCAGAGGTTACAGAGAAAGGTCGAGTCTGATGGCTCTAAGCACATGGAGCAAGAGCCCAGGTATAAAAGAGATGAGAATTCCACCTCGAACCCAGTAACTGGCATCTTCTACTCAATCTCATCTTCCTACAACTTCATTTATATCATCCTCCACTCCCGAGACAACAACAACACCTCAAGTATTTTAACGGTTAGGATCTTTAACCATGAGACTTTTCGCTACCTTCCTTGTCGCCTCCCCTGGCATCACCGGGTAATTTTCCAGGCCTATTCCACATAAATTCACTTCTCTGACCGTGAAAATACCAGTGCTTTCGCCGGCTGTAACTGCAAGTGCCAGGACCCTTCCGGTTCTGGTCCTCAGTGGAATGACCTCACCGAGCAAGTCTGCGGTACCAAGCTTGCCGGAGAGAATGACATCTGTTTCTTGGACAAGACCTTCCGTCCTGACAAGGCCAACCAGGTGAGTCCGCCGCAAATGCGATGACCAAGAGCTCTTACCTAACCTTGGTCCCAGTGCTCGTCTGCAGGATGCTGCATTGATAGTGGTGGTTTCGATGAAGAGTGCCGCAAGCTTGGGGCTCCGGGTGCTTACTGCTGGACTTGATGAGCAGTTGCAATCTAGTACAGTTGTGATGGTATGGAGTCTATCGAATTAGGGATACTCGCTATGGATGCGTATATAAAGTGCGAGGCTAGGCACTCGTCAGTGAAAGTGGAATATCCGACTTATATTACTGCTTTTACTTTCAAAGTGGTGCAGTTATATATTGCATTCTTTATTTCGGTATTCCATCTTCCCATCAAGCCGATTCTACTGTGACTTTGACACATGACGCTCTGGAGCCATATGCCGGCGATTCCAAAGAACGCAGGGAATCGATTCCCCTGGAAACTGGGTCCTAATATAGCTACCTGCTAGGCTATAACCATTATGGAGCTGGGCGATTGCCTCGCTAGTTAACCTATTTCGACCTTTGCCGTCAAGGAAGCTGATCTACGGTCACGTGGGTTAGTATAAACGTCATTCTATTGAGTACCAAAATCTCATCGAGTCATCGTCTCTAAGATGCATCAATCTCTCGGCAACATGTCTAAACTCCCCAAAGACGTCGATGTTCTAGTCGTTGGCAGTGGTAACGCTGGGTTCGCGTCCGCCATCGCCGCTGTCCAAGCCGGCGCCAAAAGTGTGCTACTCATTGACAAGTGCCCGGAAGACTGGGTAGGCGGAAACACCTATTTCACAGCTGGTGCGTATCGCATCGCTCATGGCGGACTGAATGACCTGCTGCCCATTGTCAACAATGTTTCCCGAGAGCAGGCCGAGAGGATTGACTTGGCTCCTTACTCTGAGAAGGATTTCAACAATGACCTAGACAAGGTCTGCATGGGACGATCAGACCCGGAGCTGGCAAAGACACTCATCGGCGAATCCAACTCGGCCATCAAGTGGCTAGCTTCCAATGGCATCCGCTTCCAGCTTTCTTTCAACAGACAAGCTTACGAGGTCAATGGGAGGATCAAGTTCTGGGGCGGTCTGCATCTCAAGACCCCGGACGGTGGAAAGAGTCTCATCGCCGACTATCGAGCTGCCGCCGAGAGATACTCTATCCAGATGTCTTGGTCTACGGCTCTCACTGGGATTCAATCAGATCCCATTGACAGCTTCTTGATCGCTGCCGTGAGTGTCAATGGCGTTGAACAACTTGTGACTGCCGGCGCCGTGATACTCGCTGCTGGTGGATTCGAGTCGAACGCTCAGAAGAGAAGCCAATTCCTTGGACCCGGTTGGGATCTGGCCATGGTTCGTGGAACGCCATATAATACCGGCGAAGTTCTGGATCTCGCTATACGAGAACTGGGTGCCCAGCCTGTCGGCAACTGGTCGGGATGCCACTCTGTTGCTTGGGATGCGAGTGCCAGCCCCGACATCGGCGATCGGGTGGCATCCAACGAGTACACAAAGTCCGGATACCCGCTTGGCCTGATGCTCAACGTGGACGGCCATCGCTTTGTCGATGAGGGTATCGACATGCGGAACTATACATACGCCAAATTCGGCAAGGCCATTCTCCAGCAGCCAGACCAGATTGCATTCCAGGTCTGGGATTCCCGGACTTCTGGCTGGCTTCGACCTGAAGAGTATCGTGAGGAGCGCGTTGAGCGCATCACCGCCGACTCTCTGGAGGAGCTCGCAGACAAGTGCGCAGCTCGTGGCCTGCGAGACAAGGATGCCTTTGTGAGCACCATCCGCGAATACAACGAGGCCGTGCGTGCTCACCGTCAAGAAAACACGGCGACCAAATGGGATCCGGCCATCAAGGACGGCTTGTCAACTCAGTCCTCAAAGAGGCAATTGGCCCTCGCCAAGTCGAACTGGGCTCTGCCACTAGACAGGGCCCCCTACCTCGCGGTCAAAGTGACCTGCGGCATCACCTTTACCTTTGGCGGTCTCAAGGTCGATCACCAGACGGCACAGCTGATCCGCGCCTCGACTGGTCGTCCTATTCCGGGCATCTTCTGTGTGGGAGAGATGATGGGTGGGCTCTTCTACTCCAACTACCCCGGTGGAAGTGGTTTGACCTCGGGCGCCGTGTTTGGTCGCAAGGCTGGCAAGGCAGCAGCAGACGCCGCAAAGAGTCGCAAGAGGTTTGGTCTAGGACATGGAAGCAGTGGACTTGTTCAGTCGACGCTGTCTAGCAAGCTGTAGAGCGAGCTAAGGGGAGTCGATTGGCATCATAATTCATGGTAGAACCGGGCAGGAATATCCAAACCCCAACTTCTTTGAAGTGGATGAGATTTCTGACGAGGCGACATGCCGTCTAGTTATGAGCATATCAAGCCAATCTAGTTTTGATTCACCTGATAGATCTCAGAATCATTGATAACATCTGGGTGTGTGTCACTGCCTAGATCAAAGTCTTTTGTAACTGCGATAGTCGAATCTTTCTTTCCAACGTACTCGAAAATGTGCGATTGCATGCGTAACTACTCTTCATTCCTCATCGTAGAAGCTTCTGGGGACTTTTAAAAGCCAAGTCTTCTTCACGACTGATTTACAAATCATAATACTTCACAATCAAAATAGATTCTTCGAGGACACAGCTGTTAAGCAAAAGATCATATTCAATTTCCAAACATCGTCATTAAATAACAGAAAAGCCTCATAAACACATTATGTTAAGATGCAGCCATATTAGATCTTTCCAGGGGCATTAGAAGTAAAGTACTTGCTAATGTCGTTGGCCTCGCCACACTTCTGGCAATTATGGATCATGGGCTGATTGCTACCCATGCTCGATCCAAGTCCTGCGGCGGTTGGCTTCTGACTATCAAGCTGACGATCCATGGGACGATCGGTGTCACGCTCAGTCCTGGGAGCTGTGGTTTGCTCTCTCTCGATGGGTTCGTCTCTCTTATCATGGTCCCTGCCAGACATAGCTGCGGCAGTGCCAGCTCCAGCAACCGCTCCCAAGCCAGCGACCCCAGCACCGTGATGTCTATCCTTGTTCGCGGAGCTGTCGGTCAAGTCTCTCTGGTCTGATCGGGTACTGTCAACTCTGTCCTCAACTCTGACACCAGACGGCGTACCAGACGCAAGAGTATTGTACTGGCCCTGGTTGGCCTTCTGTGTGATAGAGGGGGGTGTTGCCTCAGTTGATCGTTGGGTTCGGTCATCGGACCCGGTCAAGTTCTCGGTCCTGGAGGTATCATGCCCAGACCCCATGGTGTTACCCACAGTGGTTGCAAGACCTGGCTCTCCGGACTGGAGTCCCTGTCGGTTGTCCTGGGTCACATCATGGGTGTTTCCATGTCCCTGGCCCAATGCATGAGATGCGAGGGCACCAGCACCTAGGCCACCAGCAGCACCAGCGGCACCCGAGGCAAGGTTGCCATCTCTGTGAGTGCCCTGCTGTTGCTGTTGATAGGACTGAGTAGAGGGGTCTGTGGAAAATTGGTCCACAGGTTGTCTGCTCTGGGTATCAAGGCCCCTGGAGGAATCATGTCCGGCGCCAGAGTACTGATCAATGCCACGAGAAGGTGCAGCAGCATCCTGGGCACTGCGGTCATCATGTCCATGTCTCGTGGCAGCGTAGGCAGCAGCTCCACCAGCTCCAGCGGCGGTAGCCAAGCCAGCGCCAGAATGCTGGTCGTTGCCTCGAGGAGAGGTAGTGTCCTGGTATGTACCGGCAGTGTTAGAAGGGGTAGAGTCCTGGTAAATGCCAGTGGTGGCAGGATCATGAGCTCTAGTGGCATCATGTCGATCTCCGGCACCGTGAGCAGCAACACCGCCGGCTCCAGCGGCAGGTAGACCAGAAGATGAATACTGGTCGGTGCCTCGGGGAGCGGTAGAGTCCTGGTATGTGCCGGTGGTGGAAGGGTCTTGGGCTCTGCCATCATCGTGGCGGTCTCTAGTAGCAGCATAAGTCGCAGCGCTACCAGCTCCGGCAGCAGCCATAGCAGGGGCAGCCTTTGAGCCATGGTGCTTATCCTTGGCGAGGTCGTCCTCAGTTTTGTGTTCGGTGTCGTCCTTGTGGCCACTTCGGTGGAAAAGACCACCTAACTTGGATTCGTGCTCAGGTTTGTGCTCCTTGTGATGCTTGTCTTCCTTCACCTCCTTGGTCTCATGAGTGTCCTTTTGGTCTCGCTGGAGCAGGGGGAACGACCTGCCGTGCTTGTCCTCATGCTGAGTCGACCTGGAGGCATCATCCACATTACTCGGGGTATCGTCGGCGTGGTGCTTCTTGTTCAGTCCATAAGCGCCAGCGCCAGCGGTACTAGCAACAGCCGCACCGGCTAGACCCTCATTGAGGTGTGAGCCGGTGGTTCGCTCATCGGGGTGTTGCTGGGTGTGAGCCTGGGAAGAGTAAGGATCCGTAGTTTGGGACGACAGGTTTTGTCCTGGAAGGGTCGTTCCAGCACCACCAGTGTGGTGGGAGGGAGCGGCGGATCTCTGAGAATCGTAGGGATCAGTGGACTGGGATGAAAGGCCTTGTCCTGGGGCGGTAGTTGGAATACCACTGCCCTGTTGAGATTGGGGCAAGCTCTGGTCAGCTCCGTGCTCCTTGCCAAGCCCATATGCTCCGGCTCCAGCAGTGCCTGCAGCCGCCGCACCGCCTAGACCCTCAGTGAAACGTGAGCCAGATGTCTGATCTTGTGGGAGGCCCTGGGTGTCTCGCTGAGTAGAAGAGAGATCAGTGGGCTGAGACGAGAGATCCTGGCCCTGGGCGCCCAGCGGAGCACCACTGCCCGGGTGAGACGAGGCTGAAGCCGGGTTGGTCTGGTGCTCGCCGCTGTGGATTCCCCTCTGGCGCATGGCATCATCTTCATGGCTACCATGGCCGGTCACAGTGTTGTGAACGCCTTGGCCGCGAGGAAGGTCTCCCCAGTAAGGGTGTTCTTGGGAGGTAGGCGCAAGGTCACTGGTCGCTTCTTGGGACGGCAGACGGGTATTGTCTCCCAGCCCGCTGCCGGCAACAGGCTCGGTGCTTCTATCAAGAGGCTCGGCACTTCTGTCAAGAGGCTCGGCACTTCTGTCAAGAGGCTCCCTGTGCTTCTCCGAGGCTAGGTCTTGAGGCGGGTTGTTTCGAGTAGTGTCACCAGAATCGAGCAATCCAACTCCAGAGTCTTGCTGACCATGGCCGCGAGATAGCTCGTCGCCTTCAGTCCGTGCTCGAGGGTCGTTTGACTTGTGTAACTTGTTGTGCCCATGTCCAGCGGTGGTGCTGTCTTGAGATTCGGTGCCTCTCATATCATCCACTGGGAAGGATCCTGGAGTGTTGCGGTCAACATCTCCTTTTGAGGCATCCTTCGAATCTCCAGAGTGGAGTAATTCTTTGACTTTGGCGCCCAGATTCATGTTTGGGTGGTATGTGTGTGTGTGTGCTGTTGGGACGGAATGGGAATATGGAAATAGTTTGCTTTGCTTGTCTTTGTGATGTGGTTGTTCAAGCAGCTGGGAGACATGAGGTTGGGATTGTCGGTGATAGCTCAGCCTCATATACCAATGCACATGGCCATCAAAACAGGGTCAGCTCCCTCATCGTCGTCATGGCGGTCAAATCTTGGCCTGGTAGCCGGTTAGGTGGCACACCTGGCTACACCTACTTTTGCTATTGACGTAAAACAACACCAGTCTTGACCGGCAAACCAGCGAGCTACTGACGTGGTATTATTTGCACCGTGTTGCTCCGTGCAAACCGGCATTGGCGCATTTCTTTGGGTGTGCAAAGACGACAGACAGTCTTGACAGCGGCAAGGACATGCTCGAATCACAGAGATATGTCAACTCTTCTTCATCAAGCAAGGAGTGCTAAGTTGTCTTATCGTATCGTTCTAACTGATCTATCCCGAATCACAACCTTACAGACGGGGCATCTGTTAGAGGTCTAACAACGGAGCCAACCGTCTTCACACACCCTCGCAGAAGCATGCCTGCCAATCTTGCCAGCTTGGGCCATGGCTTTCGCCATTATCGTCATGCCCAGCTCCACTGATGTGCCTAGTCCCCTTTGCCGCGATCGACACTATCCGGATATCGCCTGGCTTCACAAGTCGTCTGCGTCATTGTCTCTCCTTGTGCGGCCCGAGCCCACGTACGATCGTCACCGGGTTGCAGAGCTGAGTCTCGCCTCGTTACCCCGCATGCCATTACCCGCCCATCAGCCTCTAGCATACCAGCGCGCGAGGGAATGATTGGCACATTCAAGTCATGAGTGTAGAAAATCAAGGTCGTGTACTGGCTAGATCCTGGCAAGTGTGGAGGGGAACGGCGGTCTGTCTATATTGGTTGGTAGTCTCTTCAGTGCAAACAAGGACGACGGCATCGATCAACACACGTATGTTGTACTTGTACAGCAATGCATTGATCTTGGTCTGTTCTAGACCGGTCGCTGTGATCGTTAGCAAAAGTGCCTCTAGCATCCATATCAATTCAGGGAATCAAGGTGCAATAGGTCCTTTTGACGCCATCCTAGTTTAACCTCCCTTCCTTGGCACATCAGCTCGACAGCGCGAACAGTTGCACGTCGCCGCCTTGACACGCATCGTCGATGAAGAGCGAAAGATCCTTGGAGATAGTAAATACGAATCCATAGGTGCGATTGGCCATTCATGTCCCGGCCCGTGTGGCCACAAGTGAATGAACCATCACCAGTACATTCGATGGAGAGACGGGGCGGACGAGGGAACCACTCGGCTAATTTGTGCTATTGCTATGGAGGCTTAACAGCTTTATCGCTCTAGCTCTCTACTCAAAATCCTTTGAAATCCTAGAAAAAGAATAGAGTTGAGGGTTATCTATAGCGCTTCGAGTCTAGGTACTTGAAGCTGCCATCGTTCTCACATAGTTCATAGGCTACAAGTCTCCAAGACGGTTCATTGCAATGTTCAAAGTCTATCTTGTTCAATATGATCCTACATATATCGCACAACTGCACCAACAACGCCATCCTCATATTCGGTCTTTTGCAGTTAGCCTCACTCACGTAAGCTCGGATTTGCCTGTCCCTACCCTGTAGCGGATTGGCTTACATACGGAGACGCTCTGCGTCATGAAAGTTTCAGAGAACCCCGGAAGATATCTAAGCAAGATCCTATTGGCATGGCACACTTCACGTGTGCTATCTATTAAAGATGGCTAGATCGGGGGTGAGACTTGTCCACAGTGAACCCAGCAGAGGGGGACACAAATATCATTCACCCTTTTATACGCAAGAGGATACTGAAAGTCCATTCTTTAAGCACTCCAATAACTCATTCCCCAAATAAGTCTCAATTTTGGTTGCGATCCAGTCATCTTTGGTAGCTTGTTAAATCTGGTGGTCGGTATAGCTTGTAAAGGAACTCTTTCGTTCGTCCCGGTGATGTTCCATATCCATCGACTATACGTGGAGCCGTTGTCATGTCTGTGTTGCTCCTACCATTTCCTGTTCATAAACTCCAGGAATATTTCATCACCTATACCTAGACCTTGGCCCACATCCAAACCAATGAAGTCTTCCGTGATCGCTGCTGGCATCCTGCTAGAGAGTGTTAATAGGCATCTTGGAGTTTTATTCTCGGGTGTCTGCAAATCCTCGTGCTATTGGTGTCGGTTTCTGAATGCAGAAGTTTCGTGAGCAATGGCTTCAGACGCTGCTTCAGATGGTTCTATGTTTGCTTTGTAAACTGACGAGTGCAGCGGTAAAAGACGGCTCTTGAGTAGGATGAGATTCGTCAAATAAATGTTCCCGAATAGAAAGCGAGTAAGACTATTAGCTTAGGGTTAAAAAGTTCTTAGAAGCTGATAGGTCGGAGTGTACATCTCCTAGTCAAGACGTTCCCCAGCTCCTCATCAGCCTCCGTGAGATAAATCTCGCCAGAACTATTCCATGTGCGTTTCCTCTATCAAA
>JABEYC010000483.1:0-11794 GCA_013266195.1 Fusarium zealandicum
TTTCCAGACATACACTAACTCCACACGTTGGAGAACAAGTCTTCATCTGCACTAAAGCCGCCAGATGGCTTTCCTGCACCACCACTCGCGGAGGGGGCGGTGCTGCTCGTCCAGCCTCCAAACTCCTCGTCGGCAGATACCTTGGGAGCTGGGTTGAAGCCGCCCGAAGCGCCAGGGACAATAGGGGTACTGGCAAAGGAGCTTGCTGAGTTACTCCATCCAAAGTCGTTACCCGCGGGCTTTGGCAGTTCGGGACTCTTTTGCACAGGCGCCGGTGCGGGAGCAGCGGGAGCAGCCCATTCGTTTCCGCCCCAGACGTCGGCACCAGAGAAACCCCCAAAGGAGCTAGTTGTGGTGTTTGTGGTTGTGGGAGGGCCGGGAGACATAGTAGGCGGGCTTTGAGGAGATGAGAGGTTGAAGACAGAACTGCTAGACGCCGGGGCAGTTTGCTTGGGTAGAGGAGGAGACGTGGTCACCGGGGCGGAGAGATCAAAAAGATCGCCCATGGCGGAGGAGGGCTGAGCTGGCTTCGAGACGGGAGCCATAGGAGCGGGCGCCGGAGAGGAGAAGTCACCAAAGGCGGAAAAGTCGGAAGGTTGCTTCTGGTGCGAGGGGGCAGCGGGCTGGGAAGGCTTGCTGTCAAAGAAACTGCCTCCCCCAAGCCCACCAAACGCATTGCTGCTCGAAGTGGTGCGGTTGGCGGTACCAAAGCTGGCGAACGGGTCGAGAGCGGCCGGCTTGGGTGCGTTTGAGATACTGAGGCCACCAAAGGCATCATTGAAACCGCCGACTGAGCCTTGGGGGTTGTGACCCAGAGTGGGCGAAGCCATACCACCGAAGCCTCCGGTAGACTGCGGCTGCTGCGGTTGAGGCTGAGCCTGTGGCCGGGGAGCAGTAGCATACAGAGATAGGATAGACTGCTTCAGGTCGGGACGAGACTGTCCACTCGGAGCGGTACCTGTTGTGCTGGCTGGCCGCGGAGGAGCCGCTGGCTCACCAAAGAAATCGAGTCCAAGCAGTGAGTCCTTTGTGCTCGTGGTTCTCGGGGGGGCCGGCTCCCCTTTGGGAGCGATCTTGGCAGCCGATGGAGCAGCACTGCTAGATCGCACAGGAACAGGATCTCCGCCGATGAGATCTCCCTGAGGCGCAGGTATAGCGCTAGGTGCTTGTGATTGGCCCGCTGAACCCTTCCTAATGGACTCCTTGCGCTGTATATCCTGCTTCTCCTTGACCAGGCTCAGAGGCACATCGTCGTCGCCGTCGACATCGAGCGACGCGGGATCAGGCATGGGGCCCTCCATGACCCAGCGTTTAAGCTCGTACTTTGTGCGGATAAAGTTCTCGATCTTTGCTTCGGACGGAGCGTGGCCTGCTGCCAGCTTAGCCTCCCAGTACTTGTTGGCGCGGGCATTGCCCCAGCTCAGGATGCTCTGCAGCTGTTCGTCGGTCCATGAATCGAGGTCGACTGACTTGACACGGCTGATGTGAGTGCCCATGCCACGATGGATGCCTGAGCATCGGATGCAGATAAAGACGCCTAGGTTCCAGCTAGCCCATCGAGGGTCTACACAAGTCAGCATCCGAGCAGATACAGTCATCAGAATACATGTTCCAACATACGTTTGTTCCTCTTGCAATCAGAGCAGACTTTATTGGACTCCAGCTTGAGGAGGCTCTTGATGGTAGCTTGGTTTTGCGCCGCCCGCTCGGCAGCGGGGTTCGGGGCCCTCCTGGACATGGCGGTAGGATGTAGAGGAGCGTGGCACGGGAGATTGGAGAACAGCTCGTCGTTGAGTTGGAGACGAAGCAATTCGGAGAAGGACTCCTCAGGTCTAAAAATGTTGAAAGTGGCAACCTGGAGTCGAAATGGTGTGCCTGGAATCGGGAGGCCGAGTAAATAGGGAGGTGCCAAGGTGGTCAGTGGTCGGTGGTGTTTAGTTCGCTGCCCAGCGCAACTAGCGCATCCAATGGCCCGTTAAGGTACCTGGCACTCTAGAGATGGTGGGGAGGTACCTGACCACGGGCACCAGCCACAGACGACGTCAGGCTTTTACAGTGCACGAGAGATTGAAAGCTGTGACGTTTCAAATATGTGCAAACAAAGACAAACAAAGGCAAATGAATGCAGGATTGAGAGATATCATCCCTTGGTTTGGCAGGACACTGGGGGGTGTCATGCACGGCCAAGTCATCAATAATAAGACGGGCACCTAGGATCTTTTCAGCCACATTGCAGCGGGATGCTTAGGTAGAAGATCATTTAACTTCCATCATAACTGTACCCTAATAAAGTTGACTTGGATAACATTATAATAATTCCGAGCACTCAGACACCATATATTTATTAGCTAAACTGTTCCATATCCTCAAGAGTAATGGCGGAATGCGTATCAAAGTGCTTACAGATCTAGACACCATGTGGCTGAGCTGCGCCGCCGCTAGAGAGTTGATGATGCAGCTATTCTCCCTCGATTCCACATCTGTACAGCCTACAAAACCCATGATTTGTCACGTCGTATTGCCACTAGCTACGGTTGCAGGACCTAGGTTTATCAACTGTTGAGATCATCAAATTGCGAATCCCTTCATCTAGCAAATATAAGTACTACATATTCCCAACCTCGTTACCCCAAAACCACATCGCCAATGCGCTTCTCTCCATTCCTGACCACTCTCATCTACACATTCTCCAATTTGACTCGCGTGAGACCCCCACCCTCACATCTCCCACTTCGTCCAGTTCCTCTCCGGTCCATGTCTGGCATTCCCTTCCTGGGCGCTCTCTTCAGCTCTTCATCCAAGTCTTCCTCCAACATGTCCTTTCCCGACAAGCGCACCGACGACGAGTGGCGGGCCGTTCTTAACAAAGGTACGATGGGCTTCTACACCCTTGGCTCATGAGTACTAACAATATCCAGAGCAGTTCCGCATACTCCGTGAAAAGGGAACCGAGCCTCCCGGCTCAGGCAAGTTCGACAAGCACTCCCCCGAGCAGGGCGTCTACACCTGCGCGGGCTGCGATACGCCGCTCTACAAGGCGAGCCACAAGTTCACCTCCGGGTGCGGATGGCCCGCCTATTTCGACAGCATCCCCGGTGCCGTCGTCCGCCATGAGGACCGCACCTTTGGCATGGCGCGCACCGAGATCGTATGCGCCAACTGTGGCGGTCACTTGGGGCATGTTTTTAAGGGCGAAGGGTACAATACGCCCACGGATGAGCGTCATTGTGTGAACAGCGTCAGTTTGAGCTTTTCGTCTGACGACAAGAAGGTTATGGACAAGCCAGACAGCAAGGTTTAATTTGAGTGAATATATAGGTTTATTGTGTCGGAGAAACCTGCCGCTAGAAGTTTGTTTATGTGGCCTGAACAGTAAGTAGCACTGCGTTTGCACGGGCAGCTGCAACTCGACATCTTGAGTGTAAGTTAATGAATGCATGTATTATCCCATGATCAGGTATCCAGCCAATAGTCCTTAATGTAAGAACATATTCCGCCTTGTCCAAACAATCATATACATCATTGACCTTCTCACGGCCTTGTTTCAAGAGATAGCACTGGCGAGGCTTCCCGCGCTTCGATGGTTGAGAAATGCGCCTTGTGCAAGCAAAGCAGGCTCGGCCTGACCGCCCGAATGATTGGATTGGACATGTGCATTTTGACTGCCAATAATGTTGTTGCCTGGATCGCAAACCGAAGCACGAAAACGTGATCTTCTTTTAAGAACACAGCAGCCAACTCAGACATTTTCCGGCCCAACTATCGATGATAGAATCAGCTACGACGACGACGACGCGAATGATTATATGAAACCAATACCATCATCTCCTGACTTGTTTGGCGTTTTCGGTAACCATTAGCTATTCCAAAATCATCAGCTCACCTCACCCAAATCTCACTCGTCGGTGTGCCTGTTCAAGATTTCAGCCTACGAGTCTTGATGGGTACTTTGCGGCGACAACGTAACCCAACCTCGACGGGGCGCAAAGATATTACACTTTTGAAGCTGCCTGGGATCGAACAAGCACTTGAACATGACACGACAAGGTCACCGTCGCGTTCCTTGAGTCCGATCAGGCAACATCAAAGAAGGCGCCAAAGGAGTTCCTCCAACGCCGATAGTGCCTCGCTGGTCAATGGGTTGAGCTTGTCAGAATCTGACATCCAAAGGCAGTCATTACAGTCAGAGCACAGTTTCGTCCCAACCACTGCCGCATTCCCTGATTATCTGCCGTCCAGGCTTGGATCGGACGTGTCGATGATTGACGGGTCTGTGATGGACGTGTTTGGAGAATCTTCGAGGACAGATGATCTCTACTGTCGGCCTTCTCCGATGGCCCCCACATGTTCAATGACAGCCTTGGTCAAAGAGGGCGACATGCTTCGAATCGCCCTCAAGACTCGCACGACCCAGGTTCCCTGTATCGTCAAGTGCTGTCCCAACAGTCGCGGAAGTGTCGCAGACGAGGACTTTACACGTGCATGGGCTGTCGATGTTCATCCCGTCCCCAAGGGGCGACGGAAAGACGCCAGGCACTGGTGTACGTTGGATGTGGTTGACGTGGAAAAGATCGGGAGCACCAAGAAAAGACTCAACATGCCTCTTACGAAGTTCTCCGACCGACGCTTCAATATCGAGTTAGGCCTCGACGCAATGAAATTGCTGGGTTTGGTTTCGGAGGTTGCAACTTGTAAGTTGAGATTGGATGCCGCTGCTTTTTTCCACGCCCACTAACAATTCCGCTAGATCCCCCACCATCGCAGCTTCAGATGTCAAGGCCAGCTCCTGCGAGTCAGTTTGCCTCGGCCAACATTGATCAGACGAATACTTGGGGAAGTTGTCTTGTATCTGCGCCTTCCATGTCTGGAGAATTTGAAGGGCAGAAACATCTCTCCTTGGCAATTCCCGAAATCAAGATTGACGCTCCTTCGCTTGATCTACTAAGCCCAAGCTACGGCTCGACCTCTGCTGATGATTCTGGTGGTTCGAACTGGGATATGACTTCAACAGCTTCATTTTCCTTCCAGGACGATGATGGGCTCACGTGGAGCCCAGATTTCTAGACAGTACCTAGGTTCCAACGGATGTTCTTTTCAACTCGTAACTTATGAAGCTATAATGACGAGAAATAGGGTTGGGGTTCTTCATTGGGAGGAAGGTCTGAAATTGGGTTTATGACTGTCTGTTAGGTGGTATAGGTGTTTTGTACAAATATGGTTTCGTCAAGTCTGCTCATTTATTATCACTGAAAGTCTTCTCATCTGAAAATCTAAAAACTTTTCAAGGGGATGCATTCTGGGTTTGATCGGCATAGCATTCGGAGGCTCTCGTAAAGGGGTTGCAAATTTCCTTGTGAAAATAGCCAACATACACCACGTGCTTCACAAGCTTGGAATGTCGGACTTGTTGTATCGTCATCTTACGGCTTGAAATGGCCTCGTGACGCAACTGGTCTTTCCGCCCCGCGCGCCGAAAGCTGGGGATACGGCATGTGAGAGACGCTAAAGGTGGCGCTAGAAAGTGCCAAGCCTGGGGCGGCAAGATGCCTCGGTCGCGGCGGGTCTTTTATGCTCTCTCATACAACCTCCGACTGCTCGTTGCGACGCTGGTTACCTTTTTTTCCTCACTATTACAACACCCGAGGTCTACCGAGATCCTTCTTGTATAACTATCGCTCTTCGTGCTCTCCTCTTGCTCGTCGGCTCCATTACATCTTCCCAACCTCTTCACCTACCTTTCTAATTCAAACCACACAAACAAGATGGGCGGTATGTCGCATCCATGTCCTCCACCATGCGACTTGATCTAATATGTCATCATAGCTATCGACCGACTCTCACAGATCGGGGGCCAGATTACTGGTAACCCAACCGCCGGCGGTCGCGACAAGATCCTCGAGAAGAACCCTGACGACGTATGGCTCTCGCAACCCCGACAGCTTCACTACTAACAATCCGCAGATCGTTGTCACTGCCTGCTGCCGAAGTGCATTCACCAAGGGAGGCAAAGGCGGGTTGAAGGATACTCAGGCCACCGACATTCTCGCTGGAGTCCTCAAGGCCATCATCGAACGTTCCAGGATCAACCCTGCGCTCGTCGAAGATCTATGTGTCGGAACTGTGCTAGCCCCCGGCGGTGGCGCGACCGAGATGCGCGCCGCCAGCTTGGTCGCTGGCTTCCCCGAGTCAATTGCCGTCCGTACTCTCAACCGACAGTGCTCTTCTGGACTGCAAGCCTGCGTCGACGTAGCAAACCAGATCAAGACCGGAATGATTGACGTTGGTATTGGTGCTGGTGTTGAGAGCATGTCTACTCAATATGGGTAAGTCATATCGGTTATAACTATAAACAAGACTAACTGGTTAGTCCTGGTGCCGTGTCCGAGTTCTCAGAACTTCTCGAGAACCACCCCGAAGCCGCCAACTGCAAGGTTCCCATGGGTGTCTTGTCTGAGCAGATGGCCAAAGACCTTGGCATTAACCGAGCTTCACAAGATGCATTTGCCGCGTCATCATACCAAAAGGCCGTCAAGGCTCAGAATGACGGCCTCTTCAAAGAGGAAATTGTTCCCCTCAGGGTCAACTTCGAGGACAAGGAGGGTAACACCAAGGAAATCACTGTCGCCAAGGACGACGGAATCCGAGATGGCATCACCACCGAGTCCCTGGGCAAGATTCGACCGGCCTTTGCCAAGGACGGCTCTATTCACGCCGGAAACGCCAGCCAGATCTCTGACGGCGCCGCCGCCGTGCTACTCATGAAGCGCTCCACGGCCGAGAAGTTGGGACAAAAGATCCTTGGCAAGTATGTGTGTGCCTCGGTCGTCGGCGTCAAGCCCCTCCTTATGGGCCAGGGTCCGTGGAAGGCCATTCCCAAGGCTCTGGATCTCGCTGGTATTTCGAAGGACGATGTGGATATCTGGGAGATCAACGAGGCGTTTGCCAGTCAATGCTTGTGGTGCGCGAACGAGTTGGGTATTCCTCAAGAAAAGATCAACCCCAAGGGTGGTGCTATTGCCTTTGGCCACCCTCTGGGATGCACCGGCGCCCGACAAGTTTCAACACTGCTGTATGAGCTGAAGAGGACGGGTCAAAAGGTTGGCGCAACATCCATGTGTGTGGGAACTGGTATGGGTATGGCTGCCATTTGGGTGGCCGAGTAAGAAGGCCTTTGTATGAGTAGTGTCACGGCATATTTATCGGATTAGGTATTGGAAATTGACCTCTTCTTATATCAAGGCTTTTATGGTTGATATGAATCAGAATCCCTCTATCCTGGTTCCAATATTCTTGTCATTCGCAACGTCCACCATGTGCATACCTACAACGAGGTCCATGAGTCCGAGGCCAACGCTCTTGTAGATGACAGTCCCGTCACGCAGCCATCGTACAAGATGGTCCTCCTTTTTCCCCTTTTCATTCTCAAAAGAATCGCTGGAATCCTTTCGCTTTCGAAAGAAGGATCCAGACTTGCGAGGTTCCGAGCCTGCCGAGTTAGTAGGGCTGGTGGGCGTATCGCTGGCGCTATTTCCAAATACCGTCGACATGGAAGGGGTGCTGTCATGGAGGCCCAACTTATCCATGTCTGAGGAGACAGATGCCTGGCTGCTGGTAGGGCCGTCAGACTCTTCCACGGCCAAACGGTGAAGCATGACAAGTTCTCCAAGCCTACAGACGTTAGCAAGTTATATCTTCAGTTTCGAAATGACTTACTCAACAAGCTGGTGAGGCCCGATATTGGCGGCGATAATCTCACCCGCCTCCTTGAGAACGCCTTGGATATTATCCACGACGATGACTCCCCCTTCAGGCGCATGCTTGTGAAAGTGTCGATGAGGCTTATCGTACTGCTTGACAGCCAACTGGAGGAGGTCGTCTGGAAGCTCCCTCATCTTGGGCGTGTAGCTTCCAACTGCGATGATCAGCCGTCCCTTCTTTCGTCCTTCGTGAGATGTCAAGATGGAGCCGTCAAAGAGATCCTCTCGCGAAGAAGTGCAGCAGTAGATAACGTCCGCGTCCCGCATCTGCTCCTTGAGCAGTCGCTGGTACTCGTGAAACGTGGGGATCAAGAGCCCAAACTTTGCCTCGCTCCAGCCTTCACGGTGCTTGATCTTAGGCGGGACCCGGGTGAACCTCTTAAGCAAGCCAGTTGCATTCTCGGACCAGCGACGGTTGATGACATGGATGTGCTTGATGGTGCTACCACGCAACATGAGGGCGAGACGGATGTGCCAGTAGGCCTGGAGACCGCCTCCAAATACGGTCAGTGTCTTTACGTGCTTGCGGCGGGCAAGGAGACAAGTTGATGCTAGAGCAGTACGGAAAGCTGTCAAGGCGCTGGCTCCAACAATTCCCATGGGAGACCCATCGGGCCTGAAAAGGTTGACGACGCCTCTGGGGCTGATGGACTGAACACCATCATCTTGGGTAGCTTCTGCGGAGCTCAGAGATAGTACTGGTAGTGAAGGTTAGCTCAACTAGTGGTAGCGTCTTGTGAGACCTTACCTTTACATCCCATTCCACATGGAGCGCACGAGGGCATGTAAAGCGTTCGGGCGTGAGTCTCTGGGTGAACGGTTGAAATGCGTTGCGGCTGCTGAAAGGCTTCCTCCAGAGCTGGCACGCCAGTGGAGAACTCGTGGAGGGAAGAAGCCAGTACATGGCGAAACTCGTCCAGTTCATCCACGGTGAGATCCTCCAGGATGGCGTTGACTTGGTCGTCGGAAAGGACGGTATAAGTCATCTTGCTCTCGAATGTTGTTGCTAACCGCAGTGACGATCTTGCAAGACCGAAGTTGATAATGAGGATAAATATTCCCGAGGTTCTAGGAGTTTCGAAGCTAAACTCCAGGCTTTAGAGCAGACATCCCAGATAATTCGAGTAGAGTCGAGGTCGTTGCTTGATAAGCTGGGTTGAGCTTCGGTGGTTGAGGGATGATGTAATGGGCGACTTTGCTAACTTTGGCGGGAATACTGGGTCCGCACTAGGCCGGGACGGCGATATCGCAAGGATAATCCATTGTCTTGTCATAGTCTGAGTGCTGGGAGGGCGAGGTTGAGGGTATTCACATGGCATCTCAGCATATAATCCCTTAAGGATCAAAGGTTTAAGTTAGTTATGTTATAACCCAGATTTACTCAATTAGGTCTTTACTAGAGACAAGCCATAGTTGGTCAACCCGCGCATCTCATGCATGCTGATTCATGGATCCGTGACACACCGTTCGAGACTCTATGCAAATTCATGATAGAGGCAGTAGTTCATCTTCAACTTCAATACTTATTACCCCAGTAACATTTGATACGATGGAGCTGCCAAGCACATTGCTCCAGTTCGAGAGAAATGTATAGGGTAAACATCTCTTGGCGAGTTGTATCCTGTCAGCAAACAGCTCGGCGAAGCTTGGCTCAGTGCGGCGATGCCGCGTAGTCAACATACGTCAGTTGGCAGTGCAAATGGCAAAAAATAAAGGATGCCTAGACTTGAAAGAAATATATCTTAGATCTGCAAGAAGCAGATGACACGGCCAGGTCCATTGCCTACTGAAACACGCATCGTCTCACACTGTCGCCGTCTTATCAAAGGCTTCTTTGTCTCATCTTAACTCTCGTCCCCATCAATAATAGTGGACATCCCCTACAGGGCCTCATCATTGCACGCCAGGTCCAATCAGCGCTCCGTGTCCTCAGTACCCGCTGCCAGCAACGGAGGCCCGACCTAGGGTCACCCCGTGAAACCCTCTGCTGTTGACGGGCAAGCCAAGCCCTGCGCCAGCCTCAAAATTGGGGACCACCCAGCAACTCCTTTGCGAAAAGGCTACGTGCATCGTTTCCAACGTCACCACAATCAAACCTCCACCATTCTCGATTCTGACCATCGTCGGCGCTACCACAAACCGATCTGCACATTCGCTCCCGCTCTATCGATATCCCAATTCGACTCATCCGATTGCATTGCTTTTGTTACGTGCGCGACTCTTCCGTCGGCTCCCTCCTGCAACCCCGAATACGAGACGCTCGTCGTAAGCTGGCAAGATGACGCTCAAGGAGGAGTTCCAGACGCGGAACTTCAGTATGTAGCTCCAGATGCTGTTGCGGTTGAGATGCGATGCTAACCTGCGCGATAGGCATTTACGGACAATGGTAAGCTCACCCGAAGCTTCGGCCGCTCGAGCTTCGACAACAGCTATCGAGCTCCGTCCAACGCGATCGCGAACGGCGATCAACTACACCCACGACCGAGCTAACAAGAAGTGAACATAGGCTCGGGATTCTCTCCATGATCATTTGTCTGGCTGTTGGAATCGCCAACATCTTCTCGCTTAATGTTATTCGCTATATCTTCTGCGCGTTCGCCATGTATGTCTCCCACTGGAGCTCGAGCCGTGAGACCCGAAGCTCCAATGCTAACAAGAAGCAGCGCATCGGCTTTCATCATCCTGTTCATCGAGGTTCCCCTGCTCCTCCGAATCTGCCCAACCTCGGGCAAGTTTGACGAAGTCATCCGCAAGATCTCGACCAACTACATGCGCGCAGCCGCCTACGGCGTCATGTCTACTCTGCAGTTCGTCAGTAACGTCACGGGCCCGAGCAGTCTGATTGCTGCCGCCGTCTTCCTGCTGCTCGCGGCCATCTGCTACCTGCTTGCCGCTGTCAAGGGCCAGGCCTTTGTTGGCAGCAAGACACTTGGTGGCCAGGGCGTTGCTCAGATGATTGTGTAAACATTGCGTCTACTGCTGCACAGACAACATCTGCGAATCACAGGGAGCAGTGTGTGAGGACGGTGCGCAAGAAGCACCAACATTGTGGACACGAAGGAAGCATTCGTGATGAAAGAAGCTCGAAGGTGCTGATGAGGAACCCGCTTATTCGATGAGTTACGGTCTCTGTCGAGAGCAGTGGCCTGTATACCCGACTGAAATTCGGCGTCTGGGATGAGGAACGGCTTACGTTTTGATTGTAGCTGTTTGTGTTTTTTTCAAGGATGAGTTTTGACCGGTATTCAAGTTAGATCGTTGAATTGATTCCATACATTATGGCATACCATGCAGCCGCAAGATGGAGGACATTACCGTATGTACAACGTAGAAGAACAATGCCAATACTGTAATAGTGGGAAGCTCTTATACAAGGAAAAGTCATCGATGCACGAAATGAGCTTGTTTGCCTTTAATTCACCCGCATGTGGTCAGATGACAACATCTGCAGCTGGCCGAAAAGTGTCCATTGGCGGCGTCAAGGAACAAGCCGGTGCAGCTTGGGAGACAAAGAACAACAAGAGCACAAGTAAATATTATTCACTGCGGAGCATAGCTGAGGTCCTCGCCCCCCGTGATGTTCAAGATTCACAAGCTTGCCGCTAGGGATGATTAGGTTGGTGGCTATTGTGACGGTGGAGAAGCCAGCATCGAGAACCAGGAGGCATTCGCTTGCGAAACTCGCAGTTAGTTGAACCAGGTTGTTAGCCAGGAGTCCAGGCCCCGTGGCGCTGACCGAGCCAGTCAGTTGCTAATATTCTGACCAGGAATGGGATCAATAGTCACCAGCATTTAACGGAATGCCCCTGGTATCACTGGGATACTATTCTCCAGGGCAACTACACTCGAGACCGGCCCGGTGAGTTGAGCAATTGTACCTTTGGGCAAGATCGCAAGGGTCATATCCTCGGTCAACTATAACTTTTTTTAGAAGTGGGGATGGCGTCATGATGGGACCTTTTTGTCGGTTTCGCGGAGAAAGACTCGGTGGCATCATGTGCCAGACATTGGTGACCGGGGGCGGGCTCGGCCAGAGG
>JABEYC010000484.1:0-13486 GCA_013266195.1 Fusarium zealandicum
GTTATGTTAGTATAGATAGTATTAATTTTCTCTTAGGTAGTATAGTAATAACTACGAGATATATTTAAAATATATACTATACCCCTATAGAAAACCTAGAAATAATACTACGATACAATCTCGTTTTAGCGCATCGCTTTAATAAAAACACTATCATTTGTAACAGAATTTAAAACTAAATAATACATCGTTAAATACAGACATCCCTCTACACCTAGTCTCGTCTCTAAAATCAGGTGAAGTAAGGCCTTTCTCTAGAACTACCTTGGCCAATCGGGAATAGGCCAGGGAATCGACGCACACCTTATCTCGTCTATTTCCGGACTCTAGGGCCGAGTCCTAGTGTTCCGAGTGCTGGAGTCTAGAATAGGAGACCGAGCAACTGCCTCTTAATCCCTGGCTTGGGGAGTCTCAGACGCCTCCCATTCGCGGCAGCGACCGCTTCTCTCGGCGGCCTCCGCGCTATAGTCGGTTCTCCCGAACGTCTCTTACCGGTAGCGGCGTCGCGCTGTTCAATGCACACCTCCGGCGCACCGAGCTCTGTATTTTCGGCGCCGGTTGTAGGGGCACCGGTCCGGTTACGGGGAGTAGTGCGGCCCTCTCCTTTATAGACCTTATCCAGCATGTCTCCCTCTATCGCTCGCTGGCTAGGATCCTCAATAACCATGTCTTGCAGCTATCGAAAACTTTCCTTATTAGCCGCCTCCTGAATCGCCCTGATTCTTAGGGGGGTTGTGTATAGTATCTTCCCTAGAAAGCCAGCTACATTCATCGCGTAGATGAGTGACAAAGAGGGACTAGACATCTATATTCGGTATCTAGGGTAATTAGGGGCTCTGTTCTAGCTCAGGCACTATATATATCCTCGACCTTACAAAGGTTCAGGCATCAGCAACTATATTTATAAGTCTAAAATCTATAAGCTAGTACAAATAGCTACCTTCTACTATAGGTAAGTAGAGGATATTCTCGGGTTTGATATCTCAGTAAACGATACCTTAGTTCGCAAGATAGTCAAGTACCTAAAGTATCTAGTAAAGAAATAGTAAGGCCGAAGATAGTTCTCTTATAAAGAGACTATCCTAGATTAGGTCTTCTACATTTCTAGGCTTAAATTCCATAACGATATCTAAATAATTGTCTCCCTATTAGGAGGCGATATACTCTATAATATTCCTCTAGTACTATTAGCGAACGTAGTTATTAATAAGATATATTTCTATAAGCTTTTTCTCATATGTGAAATTTAAGATAAGGTCTCGACTTCCCGCTTTAATAGAATATCTTCGTGGGATATAAGGGCAGGTCGCTCTACGCGTTTAACCGCCAGATAGTTACCAGTGTCAATATCAGCAACCTTCCAAGCCTCACAGAAGATCCTCTTCTAAGATTCTCCCGCTTAAAGTACCTAAGCTTCCCTAGAGGGCTCGGAGTGTGGACCCGGGTAATAGCTTTTTAGTCTAGTTGCAGTGAGAAGCGATCAAGATAGACGGGTGCATTACTTCCACCGCGTGGATGCATCGACAAATAACACTCGATGTGTAAACGCGGGCCAATTCTGGACGCCAAGACTCTAACTATCTAATTATTAAGGCCAAGGCCGATAAAAGAGAAGGCAGGGCGGTTAGCTGAGACGTGCGAACGAATGACACGAGACGTCTAACCGCTAGCCTCCTCTCTTGTCTGTGACTGCCGTGGGTGGGGCGCGATAACTTCAAGGCAGCCTCCGCTTTCCCCGGATCTCGCGATTCGATTAGCGCGCGCGTTAAGCAAGTGCCTTCGCAAACAAACGCGTCCCCGCCTCAATACCCAAGACAGCTCCAGTTCCCAAGTTATTGTACTTCACTGTCCTCGCAAATATAGACATCATTTTCGACAACCGTTAGCGACCTAGCCTATAGCTACCGTAGGTTGTCGAAGCGCTCGAGCGATTACGAGACGACCCTTAACAGCTCGCTTACGAGAGAGATTGACTCTATGACGAACCCCCTCCGCCGTATTTAAAATCAGGCGAAACCACCAAGCTTCCAACCCCTAAGCCTCCTTCCGCTATCGACAAGACATATTAGCGAGAGATGCGATTGCAGGCTCACTACAAGTCAGCGCCAATAGACCAGTTCAAGAGCCAGGCTAAACGTGAGCGTGAGCGGCTCGAGCATTAGATATCACATGCGCGCTTTAGTCGAATATAGACGCTGCCGTGGGATAATTCTCTAGATCTTTAGGCTAACCCCGAGAATAATATCTGAACCCGTTAGATAGAGCAAGGTATCTGGGGGGATGACTGGGGCCCGGCCTGGCCCAAGAATAGTAAACCATTGACGACGAAATGGCTATATATAGGGGGTGGCCCTTTCTTTGGCGAGAATAGCCCTGACAAGCTGGATACCCGGCCAGGTACTCGTTGGGGTTACGAGGAACCTGACCCAGAACCTGGATCGGAATCAGAACGAAATCGAGAGTTAGCGCTAGAGCAAGAGTAGGAACGACGTCCTGTTATGAGCATTTTCGATCCTGCTTATCACTAAGTGCAGCGGCTAAAGCCTCCTGCCCGACGGCCTATCGGGTATATCCAGACACCCTGGGGACCGATTGCACGATACCCCATTCCTGTACCCACCGTTCGCGATGCTGAGGCATCTCGCCCCTACCCCCAATTCATCTATCAGATATCCAAGGAGCGTGAATGGATCAAAGATGAGATGGCCTATACTGCACCCGGCAGCGCCATCGAACTCGATGCCATAGCCTACGAAAGCGTCAAGAACAACTGGATCAAAGGTGGTATCTGGCGCCCCGAGTGGGACGACCAGCCAGGAGGGACGTGGAAGCATGAGGAGCCTGAGCCTGAATCTGAGGATGAGGAAGAAAACACAGGGGAAGCTCCCCAACCCCCTTCTAATCCCTCTTCCAGGCGGCTGAGCGATACCGCAGATGACGGACAACCTACCCTAGCACGATACCCCAACCTCTTCGCCCGGGCGCCGATTCACGAAGGTGCCAATGATCGCACCGATGGCGGACCTGCTCGAGGTACCAGGGGTGCCGAAGCGGATTTGCCCCCTCTAGAACGCAGCAACATACCCCCCCGACCTCGTCGATCTAAGCGTACACGCGAATCCGACACCTTCGCCGACGAGCAGCCTCCGAAACGGTCGAGGTATAACACTCGACACTCTAGGAATGTTATCACAAATGGTGCCACACTTGAAAGAGCTGTGTCTGCGACCGAAGGAACCAGAGGGGAAAGAGTGGGAGCTACCTCTATTCCACTTCGCCGCAGCCCCGGAATCCCAGCAAAACAGGCTGCTCAGGCTGCTCAGGCTGCTAACGTTCTGGCAGAGCCGCAGAGGGGACAGCCGAGGTCTGTGCAAACGAAAGCTGCAAACAGAGCCCGCCCAAGACGGGGAGACCGAGGACGAGGCCATGGGAATAACACACCGATACCGAAGAGCAATGTAACAAAAGGGGCCCGCACTATTCGGACAAAGACTAGGAAGTAGGATTAAATTACGGAATCCCTATAAGCTGCTAGTAAGACACTATAAGGTGCTTGATGCTAGCGTAGTTAGTAAAAAGAAGGGCTTTCTCTAGAGGACTTTTCAAAAAGGATAGAAAGGTGTCCACCGATGCCTGGGACGGCGTTAATAGTAAATAAACCATCGCTTTGTTGCGTAATCCTTCCTATCAAAGTAAAACTAACTAAAGCCAGGTCAGCCTATTCTAGCTTAGCGTTTTATGTTAAAGAATGAATTCTTAGGTGGCAATCTCATATACACCTGTGCAACCTTGTAGTAGAACCTTACTTAACAGGACTAGTGAGTTAAAACGCTTCTCGAGCCTTACCGAAAGAATCCCACACCTGTTTTCGAGTTCACGGCCAAGACCAAGGCCCCATCAAGTGTTGATAAATTTATACCGAGGCTCTTGGAAGCATAACGTTATATAATGAGACCGTCATTCAGAACCCACCAGCAGGCATATACATCGGCGGCATTCATACGTATATAGGGTATTGATTCTAAAGCACCATAGCTGAAATAAATGGACAAAATGTCAGGGACTTCTTCAAGTACATAGCTACTGTATTCATGAAATGATAGCAATTACTATGTGACTGGCACTGCTGTGGGCGGGGAGCAATGGATTACCACCTGTGAGATCTCATGCGGCGCTCAAGGCGTCGTACTATCAATATGAGAGACTATGTAACGTCGAGTACAAAACTATCTGAATCTTCGTCGTGGCTATAGTCGAGGCTCAAGACATATAAGTCACCGTCTCAACATCTTATGTTAGTCCTTAAAACCGAGCTATTCAGATGCACCGCTCCAGCTGCACCAGACCCCGAAGTGTCAGTAACTCTACCAAGAGTATGGCCGTTCAGTAAGAATTGGGAGTTGTCGAAGAATCCGTCATTGACATGAGTACCAGATCTTGATGATGGGGCACTTTCTGAGCTATCTAGAGACCCTCTCGAATCTTGGCGTAAAGGCCTCTGGACGAGGCTCGCTAGTGACACTTGCTTATGCGGAATGCCTCAGATTCGCAATATTCTATCTGATCTTATCGGTACCGCTCTTTAAAGCCTTATTAGACGATCCAGCCTCATCGGGGACTGGGATACGAGTGCTCCGGCCCGTGCCGGGGAGCTCGGCCGCATCACATCCTCCTCGACGACCAATGACAGTAGACTAAACAGCAACGAGAGCACCACTACAGGCAGGGGCTCTCCATGTTTCATATAATTATTAGTTGTATGGTGATTATGACTGACTTGAACACGTCTGTAAGTGCTTTTAGTGCTTCGTTCATGTTTGCAGACAACGTAGGGCAACGGTTTTTTACCCGTCATCCAACGTCACATGTTTCATGAGATAATACAGGACCTGCACTAAAGACTCAACTATTTTTCATCCAATTTCTTTGCTCCAATATACTGCAAGACACCCTTGGGCGACTTGAGAAGCCCGACACAAGAGATTTGATATTCTATGGGAATATAGAACGTATGACCCTGGATGTGATCTTTACGAACCTGCAAGTCTACTAGATTAACAATAAACAGCATTTTGAGGAGGTCTTCGGATCTTACGGGGATAGGGAATGAACAGTACTAAGCTGTTCATCATTCTTGGCAATTCTTGCGTAAGGCTTTTCACAGGTTTAAGGTAATAGCAGGCCATCGTGACTAGCGGACTAACACAAGAAACAGGAGACCATTACAAGAAGGTAGATCAGAAGCCACCCTTGCTTGTGAATGAATGGATTGTATGATGACGAGAGTCCGGGCTTACTTTCGTGTTGTTAAGCTGTGGGCGAGGCCGGGTATTCGGCACAGTCTGCGAGGCAATATAGAGTGGATGTTGTCACTGAACCATTCTCAGGAGTCTTTCTCAGCCTGATTGGACACAAGACTGTTCCCTACACTTGCCCATAAAAGGCCTAGGAAGACAGTGCATCAGTGGCCGAGATACGCAAGTTCCTCTAGAGAAGCAAGGACTCGATCAACGGGCTTGGCTTACTATGTAAATGAGTATCATCGAATCATCCCCGGATTTCGGCTTCAGATGAGGCCATTGTTTTGCGGCGAAGGCATTGCCTCGTTTTCCATCCACTCGGTGCATTTCATCAGCGGCCGGCGAGGCTCCCCCGGTGCGTAGAATGTCAGCGGATCCCAACTCTTGACTGGCTCCGTCTTCATAGTTTCCATGTTGAAGGCCTTCTACTTCGGGGGAGCTGGGACGTTCTTGAGCACCGCGTCCCACTCTGCTGGGTACGTGGAAGTTGAGGTGTAGCCGGTCAATTCCTTCGAAAAAAGGCTGATGGATCTTTCGGGGTCGTGATACGGTTTTGACTCGTAGTACATTCCTTTGACAACGTCGCCAGTGACGTGATGCTTGGCACCAGTGCCTGTTCCTTGGGCGTTTGTCTCCACGAAAATAAAAGTTTGGTACCGGGGCGACGGCATGTCGGGGTCGTTGAGCGAGAGTTCAAACTTGAGCTTGAAACGGGGAAGGTCTGAGGAGCCGACACGATGGCAACAAAGTAAGAAGTTCGAGTAGAGTATATTTTGACGAGTGAGTTGAATAGATTGGGAATCAAGATTGAGCATGCTGCGTGAACTGGACAGGAAGAATCGATGAACCATAAGACACTCATGTGCTTCACGACAGCGGGTTTTAATACTTTTCCTGGCAACATTATAAGAATGCGACCCGAGAGCACCAGGGCGGCTCATGATGTCTATCCTGAACATGATGCATCGTGGGTTAGTTCGCCACCCAATCGATGTACAGCAACAACCGCCCAGACTCACTCCGGGTCCAGACAGCGGCTATACGTCTTTGTATGACTTAACGGCCCTGGTGGATGTCTGGGGAATTTTGGTCCTCATGTGGAGTAAGCACTGTAGTTTGACTGACACTCGACTCTCGTACCTATCCATATAGGCGCAATATACAAGCCTGACAGTGAGCAAGAATTAATAGGTAGCGGAATATCAGACCAGTATGCGCCTTTGTTTGGGGGACAGAAGATACAGCCAGTCCTTTACTTCTGTTTGTCGTGGATCAGTATTCAATGTGATGAGCTGCCCAGGGAGTAGCGGGTCCAGCGCATGGGATGACATGCCCTTCTTCAAGACGCATCAACCAAGGATTTCCCACGCCCAACACTTCCAAGCGCCGAACCTTGACTGGCACCCACCGCAAGCAATCGCAATATGATGCCGACAAGCAATCGAATCCCCACGGCACCTACGCTGCCATGGATTCGCGACAGAGATGAACTGCCTGGAGCCCTCCCGACGACGGCTGAAATCGGAGCCGCTACCAGAGAATTCCCCAGCATCTTCGATCCAAGTGCTCGACGCACTGTGCTGGTAAACCAACATTTTGTCGTCAAATACGGGCGTTTCGTTTTCGAGAATGAGGGACACGCCCTGCTATTTTTGGATTCCGTTCACGGCGTCCCCGCACCTCGACTTTACGCCATGTACCGGGAGAATGACAAGCTTTACATTGTCATGGAGTTTATACAAGGTCACCAACTGAGCGATACGTGGTCGTCTCTGTCTGAAGATGAGAAATCCCCCCTCGTGAACCAATTGCGGGCCATCTTCGACTGTCTCCGAGCTCTCCCATCGCCGGATATGTTTGGCGGCGTTTGCGGGGGGGCCCTTCCAAATCGATGGTTCTTCTCCAGGGAAAAGGACAGACGCATCACTGGGCCCTTTGACCGAGAGGAAGATCTATGTCGCGCGCTCGTGTTGAAGTCTCGGTACAACTGGGAGTTGGCCGGACGACGAGGCTGGATGACTGACTTTTTCGAGCGCCACCTCTCGAATACGTTACGAGGCCATGCCAGTGTCTTCACCCATTCCGACTTTCAACGCAAGAACATTCTCATTCGGGAAAAGCAGCGCCCTCTGAGTACCGCTGACTCTGGCGATTCGCGCAGACATTTCGAGGTGGTGGCCATCCTGGACTGGGAGGATGCGGGCTGGTACCCGAGCTACTGGAACTACTCATACTGCTTTTCTTTCTTTAACTGGTGTGATGACTGGGCGGAGAAAGTCGAACACATCCTTGACCCATACGTTCCAGAGGGTACGTTGCTGAGAATGGTAGCGCAGGATTTAGATAGTTAGTAGATAGAGGAACGGTAGAGTGATTACGTGGGCGTTGTAGCTATACCTGTCAATTATTTGATTAGTGTGTTAGTCCCAGCAATTACATTAGTATAGACTCGCTGCTTGCAATAGCTTACTCTTCTAGTATAGAACTACGCTATAGTATATTACATAACCTTATATTTAAATTACTTCTATTACTACTCTAGAAGGGGATTGGAATATCCTATTTTATTAACATTAATCTAATAGTAGTTTAATGTTTTACTCTTAAGAGAAAACCCGCGACTTCTAACTAAGTAAGGGAAAACCTCGGTCGGTGACAAACCCTTATCTAATTATACAAGCCATCACGTATCACACAACCTTAAACTCTACCAACAATAATCTTTCTCATGTATAAGTAAAGGTACAGCTTCCAAACTTCTTGGGACCCTGCCCAATGGGGCAATTCGCACAGTCTATAGCCCAATGGTCACCCTCAACTCTAGGGTTACCAGCACCCAAGCAGGCGTATGTCTGAGCACAGACATTCCCTGCCATACCTATAGGCATATTGGCGAAAACACCATTTAGACAAGTAACTTTCGCGTTCCTATTGTTTTGACGAGCCTCGACTTGGGGTCTGGCTGCGACTAGATTGCTAGTCAAGGCTAATATAGCTAAGGTAGAGAAGTGCATAGTAAAGGCCTTAGATAGTTAGTATATAATTAGGAAAAAAGTATTTAAAATAAGTATCTTACTCTTAGGAAGGTCTTGAGAGAGTGTGATAACTACTCTTTTCTGCGAAGGTAGAGTATATATGCCTTGATAAGGTAAAGATTGATAATTCTTTAAGAGTTATAGTGGTATCTATGTGTAGTATATTGGATATTTATAATTTTGTATTTTTTTCTCTAAAGCTAATGAGCTTACTTAGACTTTGCCTAGGTTTAACTCTACGTAGGGTATAGAAAGTATAATGATACTGCATTATCATATTGTACTAGGTATAGGAGATATAAATAAATAGGTAAACCTTATCCTTGTTCTTATTTTAAAAAATCTAGCTCGGCTGCCTCGGTACTAGTTAATACTACTACGTCACCAGTGGTTTAAAACACTTTGTTACTCTTTACTAAGAGAATACTACTTTATAATAAGTACTAAGCCGATCTACTTTCTTGTGTTATTAGGTGTGAATAGTAGCTGTTTTACTTTTATCTTGACGACATGAACCTTGTTGCAATTTAGCATTGCTTGGTGCCCGAGAGGTTGGTGCACCTTGTGAAGCCGTGTTATCCGGTCGACTCGACTATTTGCCTCATGGCGAAATTAAGTTCTTGCAAAGAAGCTTTAGACATGGGTCTTTGGCTTTGAAACAGCGATGATCTTTGCCATTTGTGAGACTCGTCGGCGGTGCCGGAATCTTTGGGGGCTGTCTGTGAATTGTGGACAGCGTTGCGTCATGCCTAAAGTGATCTTTGGCGAGCATAGGAAATATTGAGGGGTGTTTCCCAGCTTTGCGTAGAGAGTGTGGCAGTGCCTTTCGAAAGGCCTTGTCGCCTAGTCCTTAACCAAAGCGGCGCTCTTGCAAAAGCATTTGTCTATAGTCTTGTAGGCTGATTATCTCAGCAGGCAGCTTGTTCTAGTTACTAAAGACAAAGTCACCCGGACTATGGATGGCTGAGTGACTACTCCGTAATGATGATGCAGTTGTGATTGTCCACTTGGCTAGTGGGGATAACTACTGTAGCCCTGGACTCGCCCTGCTTACAGTACTAGGTACAGGCATAATGGAGTTGCGAGAGATGACTGAAGAAAGAGGACACTGTACGTACCCTAAGGTCCACTTCACAAAGGCAATAGTCTATACAGGGAATGATGCTGTCTGCGTCGTAATAATGGCCATGTTAGCGCTGCCAATATGGTTGAGCTGACGAAGCGCATTACGTACGTTAGTAATTGGGTCTTCTAGGCGCGTAACCCCTGTCGGTACCGAATAACGGCCCGGCAGCAACGGCCATCCCATAACCGGTGAACGTCGTCTGCAAACCCGGGCCGGTGGTACGGAGTGCCGTAGTTCAATACTAAGAAGGGTATCTTTGACTTGTTGGACCGTGGGCACGAAAGAGCTATCTCTCGTAGTGCCAAGTATGTAGCATTTTCTGTAGAGCTTCTGCGACTTTGATCTTTTCGATCTATGACGAGAGTTGCCGCTAATTAATGCGAGACAATGCAGCCCCGCAAGGCTTTTACCGAGGTAGGAGGCGCAGTCGTTTTTACTATAATGATCCAAGAGTGCATTTAAAGTTATTGGTAAGGAGTCAGGGACTGAGGGATTAATTTATAATGCTATGCTGTGTGCGGAGAAATGTATGGCCTGGGAGAAAACAGGAAGACAGCGAGAGGTCTATACGCAATTAGTAGAGTGAGCAAGTCTCCGTCTGTCGTGACGCGAGTAGGCGGCGGTGGCCATCCGGGATAATAGTTTCAAGCTGATAAGAGTGAAGCGGAGGTTCGTATTCAACTCAACACACGTCCAAATTTAGATATCAATGTCATGGCAGGTCGCTATGAGGAGTCTGGTGGCGGATAACACACCCTGCATAGAGATGGCTTCAAAATGTCATGTTATTCTTGATCTCTTCTAACCTCTCCTCTTGCGGAACGCTCGGAGCTGATATTACATGAGTGATCCAATCTAGCCTAGTGCATCCAAATATCACCCGAAGAGGCTTGCCGCCATCATCACGTGATATGCTTGCCTTTCAACATCTGCAGGTTACGCCTGTAAACAGCGTATGCTAAAAGTAAGCGGTTACTCAGCTACACGATTTGTTCTATCTAAGCTTACTACTTTATGTGAGGATGTGGGTCCTCGGCCCCTAGAAGAAGCCTGTGGCAGTGTGGCCACAGGGCCTATAGTGACTGTTTACAGAGCTTCCAATTGAGGAGTCATCTGGAATAGCTGATCTTTTTGGGTCATTGGGGATTGAGAGCCGCCTCGCGCCATATATTCGGCCTTAGATTCAACCAGATAAGGTCGGAAGAATGTTCGGTTACATTTCGCATCCTTTCTAGGAGTATCGCGTACCCTCGGGCCGATGGTTGTCCCAGAACTTTGTTGTCAGCGAATTGCCTTTGTTGGGAGGGTATTATACGAAACATACTACCTTGATCACGTATATCTAGCCACCAGCATCTACTTTCTAGAAGGTGCCGTCCTACCCATAGCTTAATAGATTAGTAGGGGTCAACACACCCTATTACTTAAAACGTCCTAGTCGAGCTATATTATTGGGACCTTAGCTATCACTCTTACTTTACTTATTACAAACAGTTCTTGCTTCTATAGCTACAGCGTCGGACCTATACTTGTATTCTTTCTATGTAATTATGTTGTATAATTCTATAAATTCCACAACAGACATGTGGAGGAACGCAGCATCATCACATAGCCCCTGCATTTCATACGCTCCTCACGTTGCGAAGCAGTTTACCTCTTCTTACTTTTGTGCATACTCTTGTACCTTTAGTACCACTAAAATACCACTGTTACACTGGGAACCCGAGGAAATAGCATAGTGACAAATCCACTTTAATAGTAGAGTTATACTAGCGTTTTACTTACACTATCTACATTCAACTGTCGCAGGATTCTAGGGTATTGTGCTATACTTAGTAATAGCCACGGGAAAGTTAGCAAGCTCATTCTTTGTGACTCTTATAATGCCTTATAAGACTTCTTATTAGTAGACTTAGCCTAAGTACCTATTAAATTTTCTTATACTTTATTCTAGCTTGAAGATATTAGTATTTCTCTCCTAGTTCTTCTCTTTCCCTATAGAGCTCTAAAGCGCATTGTCATATACATACTCCTATTAATTAGATATAGTTCTAAAAGTCTCAAATATTAAACAAAGAGTTATGCTAGCAATTGCTATACCAACTCTAGATCGAGCGTTATAGATAAACTTGACTAGTCTAGAGAACTAAGCTGCGATATAATTTAGCCTATAAGCTGTAAAGCCTGAACTCGATATTAATATTACTTGCTAGCCGCTCACTTCGCCAACCGACCATCCATTTAGCCGAAGACTGACAAAAGATGCCAACTCTGTGGACCCATCTTGTCGAACGCCGTGCTCCTCCAAGTCCCTAAATATCTTATCAATGTAGTCCCCCGCCGCGGAAAGATGAAGAATGTGTGCAATGGCATTGTGTATAGCCAGTAGCCTTGCTGAAGGAGGATCAATGGTCCTTGATTCGGTGAGGTAGAGTGTTCGAGTAGCTGGGAGAAGGTCTTCAAGCAGCCAGTAATCGAGGAAGGTGTCGATTCGATACGTGTGCGGCTGCTGACTGACGGGCTCAAAGAAGACCTGGAAATCACCAAACATCTGGTGCAGGCTCGGTGTGAGTGTCAGTGCATTGCGCGGTCGATCGATATTGGTGCCCTCAATCATAAACCCAGCACCGCTGTCGAACATATTAAGAATCGCTAGGGCAGCTTCCCGGGAAGGGTCCTAGGGGCGATTTCAGTAACCTGGAGCAGGTGACGGCGAGAGAGGGAATGGGCGCACTAATTGTCTCTTTGAGTTGACTTGGGTGAGTGAATGTGGCAAGATATGTGCCACTTCCAGAGCGTCAAACGATTGGCCACGAAGCGGGTTTCCATCCTCATCTCTAGGCTCGTTCCCTTGTGGATCACGACGTCTGATGGCCTCAGCCCGGTCAAACTTGCGCGAAACGACGCAACGATACCGATCACGGACTAGACAGGCTCCCCGAAGAGCCGAGACACGCTCTGGGGTTCCAGCAAAGTTGTACTCCTGTCCCTGGGCCTTTTGAATGGCGGAACGAGACGCTGGTGATGGTTGAGGAGTCTTTCGAGTTGATGCTTTGACTATGAATGAACAGGTCAGAACCAAACAAGTACTAACCAAACAGCGGAAAGCCAACCTGGCAAGAAGAAGTTTTCGAACAAGTAATCGGCAAAGCCAAAGATTGATTCATGCAGAAGAGCCAGTTGAGCTTTATCGGTCAGATCAATGTCTCTATCCTCATCGCTGTCAGCTTCGAGCGGCAGCTCGACGATATCAAAGAATGCACGCAGCAAGTTGCCCTTGGACTCCTCAGAGCGTGCATACTCAAAGGTGAAACGAACGAGCTTGACGCGGTCATACTGTCCTTTGCTGGCGCCGGTGTCAAAGTGATTGACAAGCAGGTAGAAGCGGCGGCTGGCTGAGGTGCGCTCTGTGGGAGTCAAAGGAGGCCTTTCAGAGAAGTTGATGATGCCTTCAAGAGACGACTGATGTCGATGCAGAGCTCTTGCGGGCTGCATGGTGGGTGGAGAAGCCGCAGGCCGGCGCTATAGTTTAGATGGAGGAGGTAAAAGTGAGCTAGAAAAAGTGAGCAATGAGGGTATTCAGGCTACATGGTGGTCGGTCTGTTGTAGAATACTGAGGCTGCGTCACGTGTGTATGTGCGGGCGGAGGATGGATATTAATGAAGGTGGGTATCCCCCAGCTTGGAAAGGCGGTGAAGCGACAAGACGGCAGAATTATTGCAGGTGGCGAAAGGGAGGTCACGTGCTCTCCCCTAGCCTCTACTCGTCCAGCATACTCGCGTCTAACAATAACAGCGGCCTCCTTGACATCCATAATTAATAGACTAGGCACCAGGCTAAGCAAGTAAAAGTCAGGTAAAAGTTTGGTTTACTAATAGTTCTACTACTCTCATCTTGCCTTTTACCTTTCGTATATCAACAGTGTTGTTATAATTCCCTACAAGTAAATATCGAACGTACCGGCTCTACTAGTAAGCTCAAAGGGGCAACGCATACGCGAGGTAGATTAAAGTCGGATTAAAGTA
>JABEYC010000485.1:0-63621 GCA_013266195.1 Fusarium zealandicum
AGTCGCCCCTCCCCACAATCTACCCACAATCGAATCGTTGGCCGCACGTAGTAGTGTCCTCCCCGTAGTCATTCGCTCCTTCCGTCCACTGCCTTTGGGCATTTATGTGTGTGTGGTGCGTGTGTGTGTGCGCGCGCCTCTCCCCCTCATTTCCCTTGCGCGAAAATTTTTACAAGTTAAAAAAATCCAACTTCTGTTTGGGCAACAAAGAATCAAACGAGGGGAAAGAACTTGGGTTACTTCTCCATCCTTTATATATATCCTTTTTTCCTACGACAGTTCTATATATCCACCGTTTGGATTTATTTTCTATTTATACTACTGCCCTCTTACCCATCAAGCTCCCAAGGCCAAAAAGGTACGTGCAAAGCAGGAGGAAGCATTGTTTTGGTGCTGCATTGCGTTTTGGTGTCGCTGTGTGTCGCTGTGTGTCGCTGCCCCTCCTTCGCTTGGTCCCCGTCTGGATGCGCGACAACCTCTGGATATCGCCTTGGCTTGTCGCAATATCGACTTTGGATTCTCCTCGACCTCCGAAAATACCTCTCATATTCGATATCGATCTCGAAATTGTCGCATTCCGATTCTGGGGCCTCCCTCCCGCTCTCCTCGACCGAACAAATCGCGCTCCGAGCTTCACATGGTGATCCATCTACAACGGCTCCGGCTTGAACCCCCGTGTGCGACCCGAGTCTCCGGTGCAACATCCGATCGTTTGATGGCTTCTGCCTAAGCATGTCGCCTTGCATCGCGACGGAGCGCCATTGCGGTCAAGTTGGATCACGAGCTGCCCCTCGGATGGAGATCAAATGCGGGGTTTCAAGATGCCGCATTCATTATCTGCGACCAGCTTCGAGACACCATCGACGACACTCCAAGTACAGCATCTTCAGAGTCGCCCCTTAAACGGTTCTAATGGATCCTCTTGGTACATGGCGATATCACGATGCGTCACGACCCTGATCAAAAACACGCGCCCGGTCCCGACATCTTATCGTAGGACTTTAGCTCCCGCTTCCATGATCATCAACCTCGATGACTTGGGGCTTGGTACTGAGGATCGCTTTGTTTTTGATCAATACTAGAAGCCTATTTCGCGTCAGCATAAACAAGCGATGTACCAAATCGCTAGGACATGGCCCTTTGACTTGCCGGCTAAAAGCGCATCGAGATTGGACACTATCCTACAGGATGACCACGGGACGGATCGGAAAGGCACTGGCAACTCGCGCAGCAACTAATATGGCGATGCTCTCTTGTAGGCAAGCTTGCTAACTGAATTAATTCTAGACACATTTTCATCATGTCTTCTCTCTCTCGACGTGCTTGCTATAAGTGTGGCAATGTTGGCCACTACGCTGAGGTGTGCTCCTCCGCTGAGCGTCTCTGCTACAACTGCAAGCAGCCTGGTATGCGACGTTCTCCCAACTCCACGGTCAAGATACACATCTAACCCTCACCAGGCCACGAGTCCAACGGCTGCCCTCTTCCCCGCACCACCGAGGCCAAGCAGTGCTACCACTGCCAGGGTCTTGGCCACGTCCAGGCCGACTGCCCTACCCTTCGTCTGAGCGGCGCCGGCACCAGTGGCCGCTGCTACAACTGCGGCCAGCCCGGTCATCTTGCTGTATGTACCCCTCGCCTTGCCCTTTCGTGAAGGACATTTGAACTAAGACAATATCACAGCGCGCCTGCCCTAACCCTGTTGGCCCTGCTATGGGCCGAGGTGCCCCTATGGGCCGTGGCGGCTTCGTTGGCGGCTACGGTCGAGGTGGTTTCGCTGGTGGCCCTCGCCCTGCCACTTGCTACAAGTGCGGTGGTCCCAACCACTTTGCCCGCGATTGCCAGGCTCAGGCCATGAAGTGCTACGCCTGCGGCAAGCTTGGCCACATCTCCCGGGATTGCACTGCTCCCAACGGTGGCCCCCTCAACACTGCTGGTAAGACTTGCTACCAGTGCGGTGAGGCCGGCCACATCTCTCGGGATTGCCCCCAGAAGAACGCTCCCGGTGTTGGCGAGATCCCCCCCGAGGTCGACCTGGGCAACGTCCCTGCCCCTCCTGTTGCTCCTATTGCCCCCGTGGCCTAGAGCACATATCGGGAGTTGCTGTTGGGTCGTGCCTTGAACGGTACATGTCCCAGCAGCGGCCACTCAGATCTTGACCTTTGCTTGAGGTGATGCTATGAGACGGCCGTCAGATGTGTTTTCTTGCCTGTTTCTTCTTTTTGATGCCCGACACGTGAACATATTTCTCCCTTCACCCTTACACTCGTATTATTTCTTTGTTCCGGTTCTTGTTTATTTTGTTCCGAAGCATGCAATGGCCAGCGCTTCATCTGTGCTCGGCTCTGCACGATATCTTTGGTCCGTCTAAATTCATTCTGAACCTCTTTCTACTTTCACCTGGTGCCCCGTGAGTTGTCCCCAGTTGAGAGTCTTCCGTTAGCGGTGGTGGCATCGAGCCATTCGCCAAGACGGTCTTTCGATGGGAGGCACAAGGGGTAGCGGGAAAGTCATCTACCAAATATTTCCTTTCTCCATCTTTTACCTAGACTTGTTTGCATGGATCCTTGGTTACTAGGAGGTCTCTGGGCGGTTTTCTTCGCATCCAGCACCTTTCCTCAGACTAAACTTTGGATCATTCACCCAAGGACTACTACTACGATTTGAACGACAGACGCTGTCACGTGGCTCTTAACGACATTCGAAAATTCTATGGCACCCTGCGAAGGATATACCCCGCGGAGGCGATGTGTTGGTTGTTGAGCTTGGAAAAGAAAAAGCGCAGAGACTCAGGCGATCTGACCAGAGAAGAAGCCCCCGCCTTGTGAGCGGGGAGGTCAGGCCTCGGGAGAGCTTGTGTTGCTGCTCGGCGGCAAACAGAATCAGTGGACGCGTGCGTGAGAGTGGTGGGCTGAAGGCCAGATTGATCGACGACAAGATCGGGGGATAGGATGTTGTTTCTTGTGGACGACAGGTCTCTTTGATGCTGTTATGCATCGGGAGACCTGCTCGATGCAGAGGAGGAACGTCGCACAGAACGGCAGACTGACTGACAGACAGCCAACAGGGAGCTATGAGAGGGAGAAGAAGTATTGCCGGGGTGCCTCGGGAGCGTGGAGGCCTTCCCCGGACCTCTCATCTCTGGATGATGTCTGTTACGGTTGTGGTTGGGTGTGGGCTTTGTTGATGGATGAGCAGGGAGGCTGAAGTTGTGGTTACAGACAGACGCGGAGGGATGCTATGGGCAGAGCTGTAAACGATTTGATACACAAGCATAACCTCCTCCCCCCCGAAATGAAGCGAAGTGGCATCAGCGAGCGTGTGCAGACTTGAGGCGAGGTTGAAGTCGATGTTGTACGGCCTATGTATGAGTATTGCGAGTGCTGTCTCTGGAAGATGGCTGGTACGGTTACAGCGTGGCGAAGGAAGCAAATGCTTTGGGATATGAACTAATGAAGCAACCGAAGAGTTGGATTTGCTCAACAACCTCAGCGTCACCTTGTTCAACATGAGTTGGCTTGAGTTTAGACACTTCAGCTATAGTCATCGAGGCCCTTGACTCGGCACAGTCTACCATACAAGAACCATGACCAGGGTGTTGGCAGAGGTTGCAGATGTCAGATATCAGATGGTCCATGGCAGAGGGTCAACAAGATGATCTTGACCTTGTACCTCGTGCCGAGTAGTGCTCGCACCTGAGTCGGAATGAGGATGCCATGGCTGCAGCCTTTGATCATTGGGAACAAAGGTTTCATTCGATGTAACCGTTATGTTCATCCACTATCTTTGGAGTTCTTGGTGCAGAGGTGAAACTTAAGTCGTTGCGGCAAAGTGCAGAATATCAAGCAAACTTGGACAAGCTGTAGTTAGCTGTTTTTAGTGATGCACCCATGTGTACATTCTGAAATGGGGTGCAAGGGTAGCTAGTGGCTATTCCACTACACAAGGTAGGCAGTGTTGTGTATTCAAGTGTATATGGCATTTCGCGTAGGCAGTCTTGATGTGAGGTAACAACGATAAAGGCACTGTTTCAGGTGGACATGCACTTTGCAATCTTGGCGCTGACTGTCACGGTATCATACTGCGACTTGAGAACTTGCCAGATTGCTGGGGTATCTAGAGGGGTCGTTTCTTACGCCACTCTCTTGCTGCAAACAGCAGGCATATATGCATGTCAGCGTCGTCGTCTATGGTTCCTCAGGGCATGGCATGTAACGTAAACTCCGTCACTCAGTTGCCTTCCATTCCAAGGGTTCATGCCCATCTACGCATGGTGCAAGTCACCAGACCGTCAGCCGCAGCAGGCTGAGACATTCATCTCTATAGAGAGAACAAACTATCTCACAAGGCTTGCTGACGAGTTCCAGCCCTACAGCCCTGACAAGGATCAGAGCTGCAGACTAACGTTGGTGAGTGAGGGGGCCTTGCAAACCGCCCGAGACGGCACATGTAAGCCAATGATAGTTATTTGTTTCTATCCAGGAGTGGGGGGGAGTTCTCTCCAAAGATCCTTTGGGGGCCAAGCTGAGGCTGAGCCGCTGGGCGTTTGTATCCTTGCGGGGGGAGGTTGGGCAGAGAAGCACCGCAGCTCGTACAATCTGATCTGGTTACATCTTTCAAAGCGAACTGGGCCTTTGCTGTGATGCCTTGAGCTGCCACGTTGGTGGCGCGCTCCAGCTCCGGTTTGTTTGGAATGAGGAGAAGGACAAGGGGGAATCTGCAGTAGGTATCTGTGCATGAATGGAGATGACGATGAGCTGGCGGCTGACGAAGCTGACAGGCTGAAGGGGCGCTTAAGTTAGAGGCATTTAGTGTTGGACGTGCATCTTGGCTGTTCCGCCGTGAGATGAAAAAGGAGCTATTGGCCTGTCGTACCCGAATATGTCTTGATCTTTTCTATATCTATCTTTTGGTCTTTACCGCTGTGCTCTCTACTCTTAGTGTGGGTGGTGTTGATCTTCCTCGATACAGCAACAAGAGGTTGTCGAACCTCTGTGCCTAAAAGTACCGCCAGAAAACGAACAAAGCGGCGGAGGCTCCAATTACCCAGGCAAAACGTCTTTCTCTTCGTCGCGTCCCTCACCGCCTGTCATGTCATCTGTCGAGGCCTCCAACTTGGTTGACCGGTCGAAGCATACACCACAGCATGTTATCGACAAGTTTTGGGCCAGATTCACAACCAAGAACCCTGGCAAGGGTATGTAAAGCTCCAGTTAAAGAGCATCGAGAGAGCTAACCATGTAACCACAGCCACGACGGTGATCCCCTCCAACAGCTACACTCAACTTGCTGCCAAGAGAGGCAACAAAGTCACGGCTTCAACCACCCAGGCTTCGTATGATGAGGCCTCTGCAGCTTGTCGGGCCAAGGTTGAGAAGATCGTCAAGGAGTGTCGACGCACTAACACAAAGTATCGTGATCCTCACTTCAACATTGAGAGAGATCTCAAACAGTATCAGTATGACTGCCTGCGCTCGCTCGGAAACTCGGTCGACGGAAGCGTGCCAGGTGGTGATATGAAGCCAGAAAGCGTCAAGCGTGTCGAGGACATCTTTGACAACCCGTGCTTCTACATTGATGGACCGACCACCAGCGATGTCAGGCAAGGACATAATGGCGACTGCTGGCTGATGGCGGCTCTCTGCACCCTGAGCAACAAGCCGGGCCTCATCGAGAGGCTGTGCGTTGCTCACGACCAGGCAGCCGGTGTCTATGGCTTCGTCTTCTACCGCGATGGCGAGTGGATTTCAGAGATTGTCGACGACTTTGTACGTCTTCTGCGCGCCCACGCTATCAAGGAATGCATTCTGACTTGTTGTTCAGCTCTACTTGACCAAGCCCGACTACGACGAGGGCTACCTCGACCGAATCTTGTTTGATGATATTGATCGAATCGATCCAGAGGAGGCGTACCGCAGGATCTTCCAGACCAACAGCAGCGCCCTCTATTTCGCCCAATGTCAGCATCCCCAGGAAACCTGGCTCCCGCTTCTCGAGAAGTGCTACGCCAAGGCTCACGGAGATTACGCCGCGATTGAGGGCGGATTCGGCGGTGAGGGTATCGAGGATCTTACAGGAGGTGTCACCTCTGAGCTGTGGACCTCGGATATCCTTGACAAGGCAAGCATCCTTTCTTGTTTGAACTCGATCGCAAGCAAATGCTGACCAACTAAAAGGAGCATTTCTGGAAAGAGGAGCTCCTCAACGTCAATGACCAGTTCCTCTTTGCTTGCAACACTGGTGTCTGGGGCAGCGTCTGGGGAGATCGTAAAGGCATTGTAGAGCTTCATGAATACTCTATCCAGAAGGCCGTCGAGATTGATGGAAGACGTCTCCTCAGGCTGAAGAATCCCTGGGGCAAGGGAGAGTGGAAGGGTCCATGGAGTATGTCCCCTGACTGTCATATCGCTACTAAAGATCAGTCGCTAATCAGCTACTAGGTGATGGATCCAAGGAATGGACTGCCGAATGGATCCAGAAGCTCGACCATCGTTTCGGCGACGACGGAGACTTCTGGATCGAGTACAAGGACCTGCTTCGCAAGTACCAGGCCTTTAGCCGAACCCGGCTCTTCACTCCCGAGTGGCGTGTCTCTCAGATCTGGACGACCCTGGATGTTCCCTGGGCGCTCGACTATCACGACACTCACTTCTCCTTTACCATTACCAAGCCAGGGCCAGTCGTCCTCGTCTTGGCCCAACTCGACGACCGCTACTTCCGCGGTCTGGAGGGCCAGTACGTCTTCAAGCTGACCTTCCGAATCCACAAGGCTGGTCATTCCGACTACGTGGTCCGAAGCCATACGCCCTACCGAATGACAAGGACGACCAACATCGAGCTTGAGCTTGATGCTGGCGACTACGAGGTCCGAGTCAAGATCAACGCCACCCGCGATGAGTCTGTTCTGCCCATCGAGCAGGTCGTCAAGGACAACGCCAAGACGCGCCGTGAGAAGCTACTCCGCATTGGCCTGGCTTATGATCTCGGCCACTGCCAGGGCAGGTTTGTCGAGACGCCCGAGGAAAAGGCCGCCCGCGTGGCCTACGAAAAGAAGCTCAAGGACAAGAAGAGGAACAAGATCAGGAAGAAGCTGCTGAGCGAGCGTGAGACTAACCACTACATGGAAACCAAGAAGTGGATGAGGGATGAGCAGAAGCGGCTGAAGAAGAAGGAGAAGAGCAGGGTCAAGCTGGCCGAGAAGAAGGCCAGACAGGCTGCCCGAAAGGACGCTAGGGCTGCTGCCAAAGCTGAAAAGGCCTTTGCCGCAGAGAAGGCCAAGGCCGAGACAAAGGCTGAAGCTGAGAGTGCCAACACTGAGAAGAAGGAGAACCAAGAGAACAAGGCAGAAGAGCCAATGACTCCTGAGTCTGCTGCAGATGACGACGAGAGCGAGAAGAACTCCAAGGACCAAGAAAGGACCGATAACGCCTCCAAGGCTGATACCGATGCTGAGGAGAACAGCAAAACCGAAGAAAAAGTCGAGCCAGAGGCAGCATCTACGCCCGGGAATGCCTCCGAGAATACCACAGCAGCCAACTCAGACGAGGAGTGCGAATCCGAGGACGACGACGACGGCGTTTCCAGCGTCGGCTCTCTTCCTGAGCTCTCAGACCGCGAGATGGAATATCACATCGACCACTTCGATGGACAAGTCTCATCAGACTCGGACGCCTCCGACTCAGACTCGGACTCAGAAGCCGGCGACGACGCGGAGAAGGACCCATGGAACGCCGTCGTGGTCATCGGCCTGCGAGTTTTTCACAAGGGCCAGGGCGAGGGCGACGACGAGAGCGACGTCAACCTCAAGGTGATCCGGCCCATCCCATACGGCAACGACGATAAGGAGATGGACGTGGAGAACGGCGGGGGAGAGTGCAACACCAAGGGCTTGGACGTGGATGATAGCGCCAAGGATGCTACGCTTGTGGGAAGTTCAAAGGAGAAGATCCAGTTTATCAAGGGGAATGCGCGTCGGACTTTTACTCTCTGAGGGAGATGGGTTTACGACGAGTTCCATAATCAAACTTCAATTCGTTCAGGCCTCTTTGCCAATGAAATGGATTGCAAATGCAAGCAATGAAAAGTTGATTGAGGCTACTCAATGCTATCAATACAAATACAAATTGACATTGACAATTGGCGGCGACAATCATCCTCGAACACCTTAAACACCGTTCTTCTCCTCGTGAGACACCTCGCCCTGTTCTCCATGGACAACCTTACCATCGGGAGCAGATACGCTCTGGCGATGCTGCCACGACTCTGTTGGCTTCCACTGCCTCGACTTGCTAGCCACGCTAACCTCATCGTACAGCTGGTCAACCTCTTCAAGAGAGAGACCCTTGGTCTCATAGATAAAGAAGTAGACAAAGGCAATGCAGATGAAACAGCAACCAAACCAGATGAAGAAGATCTTGGACTGAAGGTTGGCGTATCCCGTTCCGTAGTTGACGAGGTAAGGAGTCGAGTAGGCAATAGCCCAGTTGAAGAGCCAGTTCGTGGCCGTCGTTATACTGAGGGACCTGGCACGAGTCTTGAGAGGGAAGATCTCGCCCGTCACGACCCATGCGAGAGGGCCCCAGGTAGAGGCGAAGAAGAAGATGTAGATGCACACGAAAGAGACAGCGGCCTTTTGCCCAGCAAGATTCTTGACGTAGATGTCACCGTTCTCTCGCTGGCCGGTGGAGAATGTGCCCGCCATGGCGACGATGAACTGAGAGATGCACATTCCAACGGCTCCCCAAAGCAGAAGCGGGCGACGTCCCCATTTGTCGATTGCGTACATTCCGGGGATAGTAGAGGCGACGTTGATGGCCGATGTGATCATGGAAATGACGAATCCGCTCGAGATACCAGAGTTCTCAAAGTACTTGGTGCCGTAGTAGAACTAGATGCTTGTTAGTCGGGTGCGATTCACTGCATGGCAAAGAAACTCACGATAAAGTTGATACCAGTAAGCTGCTGGAGAGCCTGAAGCGCCATTCCGGTGAACTGGCGCTTGAGAATCGGGGGCTTGAAGCAGTCAAGGTACGATGACTTGCCGAGGCTCTTCTCGAACTCGTGGTTGGCCCTCACCTCCTTCAGCTCGGCCACGATCGCGGGATGATCAGGTTGCAGTCGCCGGATTTTACCCAGAGACTTTGCAGCAGCGTCGTCGCGTCCGCGCTTGATGAGGAAGCGAGGAGTCTCGGGGAGGAGGAGCATGCCGATGAAAAGAAATAGCGAGTAGGCGAATTGCACCGCGATAGGGATACGATATGACCCCGTGTCGTTGCGCTTGGCGGTAGCGTTATTGACGATGGCAGCAAGCAACAGACCGATTGTGATGGCCCATTGATAGGCTCCGACAATGGCACCTCGAATCCACTTGGGAGCTGTTTCGGACTGGTAGAGGGGAACTGGAAGAGGTCAGTTGAGATGCTCGGAGATGCAGCAGTTGTGGAATAGAATCCAGCTATCCTTGCAGAGGCGAAACATACCAATAGCGGAAATCTGACCAACACCGAAGCCAGCAAAGAATCGGCCAGCCAGGAACATGGGGATAGCGGTGGAAGCAGTCTGAAGGATCACACCGAGATTAAAGACCCAGGTCGCAATCATCAGGCCGGGACGACGACCGATGGAATCAGTCATAAAAGGAGACGACAGGGCGCCAAAGAAGGTGCCTGCAGACAGGATGGAAACGATTCCCGACTCCTCGGATCCTGAGACGTTCAAGTTGCCTTCGGGGTCTCTGTAGCCTGTGCTGAAAAGGCGTTGCCAGTACGGCATGGCAAGAATACCGGAAATGGTACCTGTGTCATATCTGGATGGGAAGATTGGTCAGTCTCAGTAAACAGGGGAGCCAGGATGTCGACATACCCGTAAAGAACACCACCAAAGGCAACAAACATGCCAATGGCGATGGCTGGCCATGCCTTTCCTGCCTCGTCGGGCTTGACCAGGGAGGCTCTGCGCACAGTATTCATGGCGAAGGCTTTGGTTCCCAGTGATGAGCTTTGTCGAGACGGTCGAGTAGCCGTTGGGCCGGTTGTCGAATCACCCCTGAGTCTAGGGAGAAGCACGTATCACCCTCGGCGAGAGCGGTATGATGTTGACCTCGTGATTGAGGAGTGACAAGGAGAGCTGTGGTGCTCAGTAGGTGTCAGATGAGTCTGAAGCTGAGGAGCAAGGCTTGAGTAAAGACGAGGGAGCAGCCCCCTTTTAAGCTCGTAGAGTTCAAACCAAGCTCAAGCTCAAGCTCCGCTGGGAGCGAACGGCTCTGCTGCAACTCGGGGCACATTGCTCACTGCGGGGAACCACCCCGAGACAGTGATTCCTTGTCATTGCGAGGGAGCTAACACAGGTAGCTCGGGATCTTCAGGTAAACCTAGCATTGCCGGCTTGGCCGATTGGGGAGGGCAAGGCAGAGGATTGGAGAACAGAGATGCGGAGCAGCCGCACCACCTTCTCAACCCATGATGCGGGGGCTGTTTGAGCTAGTGAGTGAGCTTACGAGCGATGCTTGTGTGGGAGAGTCGCCACCGGTGACATTGTGGACTGGAAATGACCCGATGGGAAACTGGGGTATGTCATACTGGTAGACTGGGAAGACCCTTGGAAGATTGGTTAGGCAGAGAGGCCCAAGAATTTGCAAGCCGGGGAAGCGCCTAGGGCTCCATCCTTGTTGTCGTTACTACGACGTAGACCAGACCAGCACGGGCCCCCTCGCCGTGATACAGCATGTATTGCCACGAGATGGTGGAACTAGAGAGTGGGAGCTGTGGTGCATCATGGCTGGTTTTGCGATCTTGACATGTTTGAGAAAGCGTTGATTGGAAGGGGGTATTCTCGGTGGTCTAGTAGAGCAAGTAGGTGTTGTGCTCTGGCAGGGTTGCCGACGGGTTGAAGGTGACAGGCATTCACCATGCTCACATCTTTATTATTATCTTGCGTCCAACCAAAATGACAGGACTGGTCTCGTTGAGCTACCGTAGCCTTGCCATGCGGCATCCTTTAGTTCCACGGCCGCGGCTCCCAATCATCACTTACACGGATGTCTCGGCTCAGCAGCTTACAGAACGAAATAATGCCTCTCACCACGCCGTCAGCACATCCGTCTATCATCCAGAGCATCTGTATGCCCTCGTTCTACATGGCCCCTGCAAGCTATCCCACAACAACGAGGAAGTAATCAAATACCGGGGTCAAGTGGGTCCTCCGGCCGGGACAGGCCGGCTGGGCAACGCGCCGTCGCCGAGATGCTGTATTTGGCAAATTGCCGTTTTAGGCAAGTCTGCCTCTCCCTTGTCCCTTTCGCTGGGACGCGACAACAACACGATTTGCCACAGAGTGATGAACACATCTTTACGTGCGTGGATGGGAAACGAATCTCGATAATGGCGTTTTTCAAAGACAGCTCACTCCCCCTCATCTTTGGTGTTGTTAGTGCTTCTCTTTAGTGATCATCCAATCCCATGTCACGTCCAAAAACCTCCGGAGGCAACAAGCGCCCGCGAGCTGGACGACTGTTTCGGCCCTTTTGCGGGATGTCTCTAGCCCTTGGCTTATGAGCCATGCTTGATCGTTTTAGCTTCAGTTGCATGTAAAAACATGTTGGACCTGCCGACCAGTTCGTTTTTTGGGTCGTCGTGAACGTGGCATGTCAGTAAAGCCCCAGTCACTCACTACCCGCATATTTATCACTTTCTGATGGTAGAGCGGAGAGCAAGATTGTGCTCTCGAGGTACAGCAGACTGTGTAATGAATGATCTTATCCATGGTGGTGGTTGTCCACCGCTAACAGATCGTAACCTTAACTTTGATGACAAGTTCTTCGCTAACAAGGAGCTCTCGACATACGAGAATTGTGGTTATTCTGAGCACACACAATGGCGATAGTCTTCACTAGCAGGAGACTTGAGCTTGAAAATCTGCGCATCATGCCTGTCGTCATCAGCGTTGAAATGTTACCCCGACTCTCATATTAGCGTCAGCGGCGGATCGTGGTCAACTCCAGGCCAAGCCCCGGTGATCGATGTCTCATGACAGTGCAACACTAGGTATCCCCATGGGCAGTCCCCCACATCTCGGTAGACGAGGGGGGCCCTAGCCGACCTCTTGTTAGTCGCAACCTCCTCGGTCAATCATCCAATGGAGAACCGCAAATGTACATCTCCAAACTCAAAGCTTCAAAACCAATTCTTGTCGGACCGATAATAGCAGGCCGACCTCGCTCCGAACGTTGCTCCTCGCCGTCTAATACGGAGAATCCGACATGTCCAACCGTTTTCTCGTCTCGACGGGCGCAAGCATCAAGGGTTATCCACATCTCAAGCAACCCTTTCGCAACTCGCCGAAATTATGTCCCGCAGTCTGGATCCAGGCTTCGATTTTTCCCCCGACTCCATCATGATCAGACAACTAAACACAGCTGAATCACCTCATCCGGACCCTACCCGTCTTTGCGACCTTAAAAGTGAAGCCATTCGCCCTTTCAGCTCGGCCTCATTATGGAGCTGCCGTGGCCGAGGACCTGTCTAGACCGGTAGTAACGGCAACTGGCAGCTAGGGATCGGGCCTCTGGAGAGCATGATCGACATTGATGACTGCCGTTCAGGCTATGCGCAGAGCTTCTCGCATTAATTAGCTTTTGTTGAGGGGTTTTTCTTTATTATCTCGAATCTCCAGTTTTCCAGAGATATCTTGTTGTAGTTGATCACCATACCTCACGACTTGCGGACATGCGAATAGTAACGATACAGTATCTTTGCTGCAATAACGGCAATCAACATCTCTTCAGCCCGTAGCTTAGACAACGAGGCCATTCCTAATTCTTGTCTTCTCTTCTAAGCTTGAGCTTGGCTACAGTCCGAGTTGTTAACCTCTTTGCAGTTGCGTCAGTCTTGGGGAGCTCAACACACTCTTTCACATTCGTTTCGGGCTCACTAGTGTCATCTCTGGATTCAACGAGTCGATGTTGAAGCCCCTGGACTTTCACCTTGAGCACGTCTTGCTTATGAGCTTGTTCAAAGCCGCTCTCTGTCCAGGTATATACAGGTGAGAACGAGGCTTGTGATGCTCGAAAGTCCAGACAGCTTTTCACAACGCTGACTGAACGTCGACGATATAACAATCGACACGGCCGCCAATGGCGTAAACGTGGAGCCTTCCTTGGACTGATTCAACGCATCCTAGATACTAAGGGGCCGCAGTATTGCCTCCAGTTACGACTGTCAAGATACCTCAACAATGGCTTATATAGACCAACAAGAAAGGGCGACCCAGCTTTGACCAGACTCATAAGTCAACACGACCTCGCTCCAAAACACAGGCAGGCGGTTGAACATACAGGACTGGTTTCTCATGCCCACAAAGATGCTAGGTAAGGAGCCAGGGAGCGACAAGATTGGTAAGAGAACAGTTCTGTTTCAGTGAAGCCAGCATTGCCTTGTCATCTATTAATCTTTGGCGCTGGGCTTAACATGGCTCGACCAATATTGCTTGGTAACGCGAATGCATTGTTGGACATGCTTGATCCAGCCGAGTTCTATTTCTTCGATATTATGCCATGGAATCCAACGCCAGCCCATCCTAATCATTTGACGAAACTCCCTTTCATATCCCTTCCATACCTAACATTCCTCAAAACACCCCTCATAACCAGCCACCTTTACTCCTGCTTAATCTCTTGTAGCTGCTCATTTTCGCCGGGACTCCAAACTCCCTCGCCGTACTCAGGCCCTCGGTCGGCTCCTTTCCGCTACTAGTATTATTAAAAAAGTAGTGGTTGGCACTCGGCGCATATGACACCTTCCATGGCACCTTGAGATGCCTCTTCTGCGGACCGCCCCCGCAGCTACCGTTGAGCCCGACACTGGGAGGACTATTCACAGCGAGGGCAAACATGTTCTGCGGCTCTGTAAAGTCCGTCACGAGGCCGGAGCGCATGATGAAGTAGCACAGACAGAAGAGGTTGATGGCAAACACCAGGACGAGAACGACGTAAAAGATGTTTTGCCAGGCGTTGGTGTGTCCAGAGGTGTACTCCTGGGTGCTGATTGACGCGTTGAAGGCCTCCAGCATGCCCGACCCGTCCTCGAAGAAGTTGTTGGGGGCTTCGTAGTCCCAGTAGTGGCGGAAGGGAGTGTCGATGGAGCTGATCATGACGAGTGAGCTGCTGTAGACGGCAATGGCTTCGGCCATGGATGGCAAAGAAGAAGGAAGTTTGGGTTCGTGAAGGGCGAGTTGCGTGAGAATGCGAGCGTTGGAGGCGTTGTTGTTAACAGCGCCGCCATTGAGATCCATGGATAGACGCCATTGATCCGCAAGCCACTGTTACTTCCGTTAGAATCATCAACAGAATCATCGTGAGAGATTGATACATACTCTCCAGTCCAGAGAAGGCGGAGACCAGCCCTGATCAGGCTCAAATGATCGTCGGTAGCTATTCTCATCCGCATCATCCTCACAGTGAGCCTTCATGTTTGCACCCGCTGTGCCAGAAATGTTGAACTCGGTGGAACAGTTGGGGGAGACCCATGATCGCAGCTGGCAGAGGGTGTAGTTCTTGTTCGCGGCTGACTTTCCAAGCATATAGATGGAATCGGAGCCAGTGACGGTTGCGTTGGTGAGAAGGTTAAAGTCATAGGGATACTGTGATATGTTAGTCAAGAAGCTGATGAGTCTTGGTATGGTTGGCATACGAGTTGAAAGACAGGGGGCCTGCGCTTGTACTTGGGACCCCATTGGAAGATGTCGTCGACGTCGGTTCTGTTGAGATAGACATCATCTCCACTCTTGCTCAAGGGTTGTGGTACCTCGCCCTCCCATCCCATCCAGCCCTTGACTTGATCAGCCACGCTCGTCTCGTTGACCTTTGCGTTGGGCCATTCCGTATAGACCAGGGGCGCTAGTTCGTCCTTGTCCATGTCGACACACAAGACGTTGATCGACGGGGATACCACTCCCGCTCTGACAATGTACTCTCCAACACCAGCCAGATCATCGGGCTGGAGGATGCCATTCTCCCCGAGGGTGGAGGCGCTGTAGACTCCTGGATGTGGCAGAGCTAGAGTGACGTTGTTGATGATCCTCCCTGACTCATCATACTGCGCCGACACGTTGCCATACTGCGTCTCGATCCAGGTTGAGTACATGGTGGTGTTGTCGAATAGTAGAGTTGTGCCGGTCGGTCGCACGGACAAGTCGTCGACAATGTCGGTCCCATTCGAGTTGATGTTGGTCCACATGGTCATAAAGTTGAGGAGATTCCGGTAAGACTGGCCAGAGAACTGTACGTTCATGCAGGACTCTGCGGCGTGAATATCGTCTTCTCTGTTAAACAGCGAGGCACAGTCATACGAGACGTACTGCGCGTTGGCGTATGAGGCGCGGACGTAGCCTGACAGTTCCTTGCTCTCCCAGTTTCCGTACTTGAGCTTGGGGGAAACCATTGCATCCGACGCTGTAGTGTAAAAGGCAGCGGCAAACGTAGCCGTCAGGGACAACATGCCAAGCAGGGTCATGGACGAAGACGGGAGTGTTTCAAAGTGAGTGATGAGAGTGCCCGGCTGGATGACCCAGTTTCGCATTGTCATTTCAGCCAGAGTCATGCCATTGGCCTTGCGGATAAATGCCCTCCGCGTAAGGACCTGACCGAGACAAGAGACAAAGACAGTGACAAATGTCATTTCTATAGTCTTTGCGACAAGTGCAGCAACTGTCGTGGCTGTCGAGGGCACAAGTCCGCGTCTTGAGGAGATGCCGTGGCCCCATCGAGGTTGAACAATGGCAGTCACCAGCCAGATACCACTCATGGCGGTAGAGTAGAAAGACAAGACATAGATGGTGATGGAAAGCCAGCTCGTTCTTCGCTGGTGAATGTCCTGGTTAGACGAGCAATGGCTTGGAGGTTCGGCTATATACAGGTCAGCCCACGATAACAGAGTCAAATGGAGCAAAGTCGCTTACCAAATTTCCTATGAAACGTTTCGTCATCAAATTCATCATCGTCATCAGAAACATCTCCTCTGGGGTTGAGCACGCCGGGCGTGCTGTTCCCTCCGGGAGTCAACGATGGCGACCCTATCTCGCGCGTATGGGCCGTGGGCATGTTCTTGAGGTCCTCGGCCTCCTTGGACATGTCTGCCCTGGAAGATCGTGCAGAAAGAGGCATTGACGGAGTCCAGATCTCAGAGAAAGGCTCGGGAGTTCCCTGGGAGTTGACAGCCCGTGAATTGACAGGGCCGAGGGGAGCACTTGGGGGCTGGCCGGGCGAGACAACAGAGGAGGGGGGTGATGCCCCAAGAAGATCATGGAAAGAGCGCGGTGTCTCTGGCGGACTCCCCTTGCCACCGACAGGAACGCGGCCAAGACTCTGGCGGTGCTGAGACAGGTTCGGAGACGGGGCGGCGGCGGGAGCTGGTCTCATGGCGATGCCGAGACCGTTGGCACCGGAACTTCCAAGTCCGGGAGACGAGGTGCCGTTATCTTCAAGATCGGCCATCTCGTGAGCTCCGTCTGAAGGCATACGCTGATAGCCGCCGTTGCTACGGAATAGATTTATAGCAGCTTGGCCGGCAGACAGAGACGTAGCGGATCTCTTTGAAGTTGGAGGAGGAGAGAAAGCGGAAACCGGGTCCTGGAAGTCGTCGGGGAGGGTGAGGGGCCTTGAAGGACCGGCCATGTTGGGAACTGGCTCTCTTTGTCTCGATACATGTAGTCTCCGGAGCAATAGGGTCGAAGCTGAGACTGGGGCAGTGACCCCATGTCAATCGAATCGAATGCGCCTGTGATGGTAGGGATCGCGGTCCTACAGTGGCGTAAGCCCGCGTAGCTCAAACAAGATGCAGTATGTGCCTAACAAAGACAGAAGCGGCAGCAAATCTCGAGCACAAAGGCAGCCCAGACTATGCGAGTTCCAGGCCTCAGCTGCAAGGACGGACCAGGAGAGGCAAAGCAGCACCGCACGCGTCCAACGGCGGGCCACAGTCGTGCGAATCAGGATCGTCTCCCGCTGGAAGGATTGCTGAGTAAAGGAAATGAACAAGGACCCAGGTCGGGGACAGGGGGATGAGACTCCGGGATGGGGGACTTGTAAGGCTGAGATTTGATCAGGGACAACAAAGCAACGGAGGCCGAGGCTTGAGAGCAGAGGCTGATTTGTGGATTTCAGGTCTTTAATGTCGGATTCTAGGACCTTGTAAAGATAGTCGTTGTTGGTTTGTTTGCCAACTTGGTGTGGAGGACTAATAAACTCGAGTTCATGTTGCCAGCCGGTCCTGGATGGATAGACACATTAACAATAGCCTAAGCACTAACAGCGTCTAGATTTTCATTCGTTATTTGATAGTGTGGATCTCTGTTAGAATCCGCCCCTGATTCACTACGAGGAATGTCTATCAAGTTTACCATACTGCACATGTATCGTTGCATAGTCAAAGTCGATATCTACAACTAGAGAGTCGCGTAGCAATGACAGCTTGATACTTGTTCATCTCACTCGAGCGGCAATTCGACCCCTTTTAGAATCTGCCCTAGATGCCAAGCTTGTGTGACCTGTGCTTCGCCTCTCATTGCCCAAAAGGTGGATCTGTGCTGACATCCCCACCTGATGATGATCCTTGTCTATTCTCATGCTGTCAGCTTCGGTCTCGACCTCGGACTTCTTTTGCCTTGCCAGTCTCAGTGAACTGTTTACATTGAACTACTGGGAGTCCAATTCAACAAGATCGTCCCATAACTTATAATCCGACCAGCGTGTCTCTCGCAATGCTTGTCAGAACGATGACTTAGACGGTCATGTTGTTCGTGGCGGTGCTATTTACGGAGTTTTGGCCCCCCAACTAAAAACATGGCTTAGACTGCAGATCCTATTCATCTGACATGGCAGGGCAAACATGATCCGGAAAAGGATGGCTTGATAAAGACGCGCAACCTCGTTCAATATCGATGCTCTGGCGAAGCAGATGGATCGTTACTTGCTAAGCTTTGCGTTGAGCCTGACTGTGTCCGTGGTCCATCAAGTGGTCTATGAAGTGGTCTGTTCTTTGGCATTTACATCAGTGCAACTAAAGCTCTGCTGTATTCTTGATTTTCATGGGTGTCTCTTGTAGGACAGGTCGCAATCGTCAGTAATATCCACTGATCCCTGTGAGCTCATACACGAGAGACGGGTTTCCTTCTTGCTTCACTTCACATAGCCATCTGCCGAACATAGGCACTCAGTGTGGCACATGGCCGTCGAACTCGGGCTTTTATTAATAGTCTAAACCCCCGATAGCTTCGTTCAATGAATACAGCCCTACAGATACTGCTCCTCGACCTCGGAGAATCTCATCAAAGATGTACCCCCAGGCCTGTAAGAGCCCAAAAAAGGCCAGTTTCTCGACCGGACCGTTCCTCCTCGCTTTACTCCGTCGCACCATCTGTATGGGGCTCTGGAACCAGATCTTCGGTCCCCTTCTGATAGTTTCTGGCGTCTTCCAGCTCGTTAATGTTATCAGCCTTTTCCGTTCCTTTATGCTGGCGGTGTCAAATTCACTCGGTTGCTGTAAATCGCCACGCCGAGCTCACACTGGAATGCCCAATTCCCTAGCCAGGTACGATGGCCAATGCTTTTCGTAGTGGCCGCTGATGCTCAACTTCTCCAGTCCTCGAATCCTCGCTAGGGCACGTACAAAGTCCACGTTATCGCCCAAGCCCCTTCCTATGATTCCTTGCTCTTCGACAGAGGGATCACCCCAAGCTGGCAGCAAGTCAAACTTCCATGAAAGTTCGAGAAACCGAAGCCCAACAGCAGTTCGGGCTAGGAAGCCGAGCAGTGCCAACCAGAGTGAGATTTCAGCAGAGCCAAGTACCGAAATTGACAATGACTTTACAAGAACAATGTTTCGAAAGCCAACAGCTTTCATGAAACTGAGCATCGCAATTGGTTGTCCCAAGTGAAAGACGTTCACTGAGTAGAGTATGGGATTGGCTTCGAGATGGATCTGCTTGCAAGTCTGCAGTATTCCAACCTCCATTGTTCGGTATGCAGAATACCTACGTATGCCTAGAAGAGTCTTGTCTTGACATGTGTTTCCGACAATCGTGGAGCTTCCTCATATTACCCGCTGTGTATCCTTTATGCGGTCGAATCGGCTAACGAGTACTAGGTCGTAGATTTGAAGTCGAATCTCGGGCGGTAAGTCTAGGAATGGAAAACTTGGCTCCGGGCTCCCTGTTTCACAAGCTGCGAGTTGCTCGTTCTCGGCAGTCGAAAGCTCGGCGTCATGGTCGTCGAGATCCATGGATGCTTTTGCAGCATCGCAAGGACTGGTCATGTTCGACATAGGCCTTTCTCTGTTAGCATTATAGAGAACCAGGGGGAAAAACTGGCTTACCGGTGTGGCAGAGACGACTTGGAGCTGTGCCTAGATGCCCTCGCTCGTCTTCTCAAGATATATGTGATGGAGTCGAAAAGCCGGTGCGGCGGTGCTTGAAAGGAAGGTCTTTGACGTGAACTTGGTTGAAGATGAGGGATTCAGAATCGTGGGAAGAGAGAAGAAGAGAGATGAATAGCAACGTTTGGGTGGCAGTTGTTGTCACTGCACGATATAAAGGTGAGGAAGGAAGCAGCGTTTTCAACCAATACTTTGCGTCCTTCCATTCTCAACGCTGCCAAAAGATGGCCTCTTTCGAATTACCCAGTGAGAATTATACCATTATAGCAGGTCATATCTTTTCAGTAAAATGTTTGCAAGAGAACGCATAGTTAGATTAGAAGAGATCGTTCGTTGAACTTCACTTTAGAGTGAGGGTTCCATTGCACAGAAGCATCCCCCTAGATTCCGTCACTCTTACGGGGCGTCACCCCCTAAAAAGTCCAAGTTACCCACTGAAACACTCCCCCATCCCAAGACATCACGCCCCAACACGTGTCCACGCCCATCCTCAAGATCTAATAAGTTATCAAACATGAGCTCAACTTGATCTCAGCATCACCTCAGCTACCACGGCCCTAACCTCCCCTCCACGGCCAAGATGCCGCCCTCTACCAAACCAGAGGACGTCTCACCGTCCTCCCCTTCCATGCTCAAGGGCGCGTCTCTCCTCATCATCCTCCAGCTCGCATCACGCCTCATCACCTTCATCGCCAACCAGCTCCTCCTGCGTTACCTCACCGCGCCGCTCCTCGGCCTGTCGACCCAGCTCGAGGTCTACTATCTCTCTGTTCTCTTCTTTGCGCGCGAGAGTCTCCGCGTGGCCATCCAGCGGCAGGGGAGCAGCGCCAAGGGCAAGGAAGAGAGCCAGGCTGTCGTCAACTTGGGATATCTCGCCATTGGCCTCGGAGGTGTTGTGAGTCTGGGATTGGGATGGATGTATCTCGCCTACGCAAACGATGTCACTCTCTCAACGCCCTATCTCGTCGAGTCTCTGTACCTCTACGGTCTTGCGGCTATGGTTGAGCTGCTCTCTGAGCCATGCTTTGTCCTCATGCAGATGCGTCTGCAGTTCGGCACGCGAGCAGCTGCAGAGTCAATCGCAACGTTCCTCCGCTGCATCACCGTTTTCGGTTCTGCAGTCTGGGCCTCGAAGCAGCATAATGACCTAGGCGTCCTACCTTTTGCGCTGGGACAGATGGCTTATGGCCTCTCCCTGCTGCTCGTCTACATCGTCTCCGGATATCGCCTCGCCTCTTCAGTCGGCTTCTCCATTCTCCCTAAATCGATCTCTTCCAAAGATGGTCGATTCTGGGGGTCCTACTTTGACAGGCCAACTTTGACGTTGGCGGGTAGCATGATGGCCCAGAGTGTGGTCAAGCACCTCTTGACCCAGGGCGACACCTTTCTCGTCTCTATCCTCGCCAGTGCCCAAGTCCAAGGAGCATACGCCCTCGCCAACAACTACGGTGGTCTCTTGGCGCGTCTTCTGTTCCAGCCCGTCGAGGAGAGCAGTCGGAGCTACTTCTCCCGCCTCCTCGCATCTCCTGCGGCGCGGATGCCCATCGGAGACGGGGACAAACCATCCGCAAACGCATCGCCAGCTGTAAAGGAGGCAAAGCAGAACCTGCGGACTCTTTTGCGCTTATACATCCTCCTCTCATCGATCATCATCAATATTGGACCTTTTGCCGCCCCGTCCCTCCTCGCCATCGTGGCCGGGAAGCAATGGGCCGGCTCAGGGGCTGGCGATGTACTGGCCGCCTACTGCTTCTACGTCCCCTTTCTCGCCCTCAACGGCCTCACAGAGTCCTTTGTAGCGTCTGTCGCGACAGAAGCAGAGGTTCACCAGCAGTCTGGTTGGATGGGCGCGTTCTCTGTGGCTTTTGCCGCCTCGGCGTTCCTCTTCATGAAAGTCTTTCCCCTTGGTGCCGTCGGCCTCGTGCTGGCCAACATCATCAACATGGCGTGCCGCATCATCTGGAGTGGCGCATTCATCAAGCGTTTCTTTACAAAGCACGGTGTCGATTTCGACATCAGGACACTCTTCCCTGATGGAACAGTGACCGTCTCGCTCGCCACGGGCATACTTCTCCGGCAACTCAAGGTTGTCGACAACGCAGAAGACGAGCCAGTCAGGTCCCTCGTAAAGATTGCCGCCTCGGCTATCCCATTATTGCTTCTTATGTACGTCTACAAATACCAGCAGAAAACTTTTAACACGTCTAATCATCGCAGCCTATTCCTTGAGCGTCGGTTCATCCTCGAGTGTCTGCACTCTATCCGTGGTCGCAGAGCCACCAAACAATAAAATCATTTCGAGACTAAACTTAATCAAAGGTAATCTTGGTGGACTTTTGGTTCATGTCGACGTCCTTGAAAAAGGCGCCGTACATGTCGTGCGCCTTTTTCTTGACAGTGGTTCCGAACTTGAGAAGGTCTTCGGGGACGGGCTGGTTGGCGCCCTTGAGGATGTTGACCAGGCTGGGAAGAGTAAGCAGTTGTTCGAGTCATCAAGGCACATGTACTTACGAGCCAGAGTGCGCCTTGTCCTGGACGGTAAAGAAAGTGATGGCTTGGCCAGTCTTGCCAGCTCGGCCAGTTCGACCAATGCGGTGGACGTAATCTTCGATAGTCAAGGGGAACTAGAAATGTCAGCGAGCTGCCAATGGCGCGTGGGAGAAAGAACAACATACTGTAACGTTGATGACCAACTTAACCTCGGGAATATCCAAACCTCGAGCCGCAACATCAGTAGCAACAAGCACGGGAGTTTGGCCAGACTTGAAGGCCTCGAGACTCCTTGTTCGCTGCTCCTGTCGCAAATCGCCGTGGATACCACCGACGCGAATGCCCTGGCGGCTCAAAAAGTTCTCCACGCGGGTAGCCTCCTTCTTGTACAGGCAAAAGACCAAGATACGATCATCCTTCTTCTTGCCAGCCTGGTGCTCCTTCAAGAGCTGCAACAGGCGGAACTCCTTGTCGCGGGGCTCGACAACCTCGACCTCCTGTGAAATTCTCGAGTTGGCCTGCAGCTCGACCGATCCGTCGGCCGTCTCCTTGCCGCCGCCGCCAATCGTGATCTTGACGGGGCTGACCATAAAGGTTGCCGCGAGGGTCTGCACGGACTGGGGCCACGTCGCCGTGAACATGAGGGTCTGGCGCTGCTCTCGGGGAGGGCAGTCGCTGAGGATCATCTTGATGTCCTCCTCAAAACCCTTGTCGAGCATACGATCGGCCTCATCGAGAACGACAAAAGCTGCTTGGCTCAGATCAACTGTGCCGTCAGACATGAAATCCTTAAGACGACCGGGGGTCGCGACAATGATGTCAGCGCCCCGACGAAGCTGTGCTCGCTGGTCATCCTTGGAGGCACCACCAAAGAGACACACACACTTGAGCCCGTTGAGAGCGGCTAGCGAAGCCAGCTGGACATGAGTCTGCATGGCAAGCTCTCGCGTAGGCGACACGATAACAGACTTGGTACCCTTCTTGTTAATCCCCGAAACAGACTCCACGCAGGGCAGAGCGAATGCCATGGTCTTTCCCGATCCCGTCTCCGCGACTCCTATCGCATCACGGCCGGACAGGGTGAATGGCCACGAGGCGGCCTGGATGGGTGTGGGAGCTTTGTAGTTGGCAAAAGGCGAGGGCTTCTTCTCGAGGAGGTTGGTGGCGGGCAGATGGTGGAACTCCACGATAGGGCGGAGAGAGACGGTCTTGGTCTTGGGGTCGGTCATCAGGATCTCGTTTGTTGAGAGGAAGGAATCGATATCGGCTTGGGGAACGTTGGAGAGGCTGATAGTCTGAGCATAGGCGCCATTGCTGGGGGCGGATTCGTTCGCAGAGACTGAAGTGGAAGCAGACTTGGACTTCTTGGACTTCTTGGACTTCTTCTCCTGCGGTGCCTCCTCAGCAGCATCTCCATTCTGCTCCTCGGCGGGCTCCTCGGTCTCGGCAGCCTTGAGCTTCTTCTCCAGCTTCTTCTTCTCCTTCTTGGCCTTCTTGCGCTCCTTCTCAGCAGCGCGCTCGGCCTCAGAGTCGTCAGCCTTTTCAGCACTGGGTTCGGTCGCCTCCTCGGCCTTGCGCTTCTTGTCCTTCTTCTTGTCCTTCTTCTCCTTCTTCAAGCGGGCCTTCTCGGCGGCGCCATCAGCGTCAGCGATCTTGGTCTTCTTGGAGGGGCGATCGACAACATGCTCCTCGCTCTCGGCGAGAACGTGCTTCGTGGCAGCCATTGTCACGGAGAGATTCCGGTGAATTGACCTGGGGGAATCTTTGCGAAAGGCGGTGATGGCTATCGCAAAAGACTTGGAACAATTTGCGCTGCGAATGGGTGGGATGTTTGAGACAGGAAAAAGTTTCGTTATCTTATCGATAAGCGAGCTGGTTCTGTCGCAAGACCCACCTTCCGGACCGGTCCCGCCGAGCCGGGCCTAGCGAGTACGTATCGCCGTCTTCCTGTCCCGTCAGGTCCGGCATATCTTTCACTAAGGCATAACGTGTGGATTCCCTCAGCATCCCAAATTCGGCATCCTATGGGCCGAGGTTGACGCTGCCGATTCAATCACTCATTCCAAGCTCATCGAGCTTCGCAAGGCGACCGAGATGGGTTCACAGTTCACGCATTCGGCGACACGTGTGCCCTGCTGTGTCTTGAGTCTAGGAACCTACAACTCCAAGGACGGCAATCCACGGTCCTCAGGCTGTTCAGTGCGTAACAGTCGCGTCTTTAGCCCTCAGTCGGCGACCAAAACAGGACGGTGTGATACCTAAAAGGCTACCACAGGGGCTCTCATCGCTGCATCTTGCCGCTTGACTCAGTGTCAACTCGGGACGGGTTCGCCTAGTTGCCTTGCCCGGTTGTCAAGCGATGACTGATTCCAAGCCATGAATATTCTCTTCCTTGGGGTCTAGTCCTGGACTAGACCTGAGAGGTGATGAGTAGAGGCGACATGTACGCCTCTCGCAAGCAAGTGCTCTGTTGGAGTTGGGGTTGGACTACTTCTGAATCGCTTCGGCCCGTCGGTTGTGGAAGCTGCCATGCGCATGGCCACCATACATTCGCATTACGACGAGGCAATGGTGAGCTTACTATATGCCGCCACAGCGGAAGCTGGCCTACAAGTACATACCATATCCTGGACCACAGCGGGATCCCTTGAGAAGCTCCGTAGTCTCGACGACATAATCTCAGTATCCATGGACAGGAACAGCCATCCTCTCTGCTCTCTCCCAGGCCGACCAGATATCTACGGCGTCGGCATCCGCACCGCCTTCTACATCCAATGGCTGGGCACACTAATCATTGAATACATCTCTGAAGAGTACCTCGCCGACATGCGCTTCATCAGCGCCTTTTCATCCGCAGCGGCCTCGACAACCCTCGTCTTCGGAGTAGCCCAGGGCAAGCTCCAACCTCTCGACGTGTATTTCCTGCTTCTCTTTGCTATGGGTTTCTTTTTGTTCTTTCTACCGTTGCACGTCTGGCGCATACTCACAAAGTGCCATCCGCAGCTGGACCCTTTCTTTCTGACAAAAGAGTTCCATGGGCTGTTTTACCATGTCATCACTCGGACGATACTGGCGGTCACTGCGGCCATGGGGACTTGGTACTATACAACGCTGCTGCCGCGGCTGGATCGAGACTGTGGGGAGTTGGTATTTGTGTTTGCAAAGGTGAACATGGAGAGCAAGGCATATGTCGTTTCAGGGGCTGTATTCTACATTTCAATTCTGACAATTCTTGGGGGATACATCTTTATGAGTTCATGCTGCTATCTAAGTTCGCCGGCAGATGCTCGCTACAGGAGAATCAGGTAAGAGCCCACGTTTGCACGCCAACCTTACTGACTATTGTTAGAAAGAGACACATTCAGCTGTTTCACTTGCTGCGTTTTGTTTCGGGGTTCATCATCTTTGTCCTGCTTGTCCTGGCGATTGAGCTCCCCCTTATATGGAATCACATCGAGGGTATTGATGAGTTCGGGACACTGGCGCAGCTGGTTCCGTTCTTTCTCAGCATTGGCTTTTTTCTAAGATGCTTGGCAATGTACAGGAGCCGTCATTACGAGGAAGAGGAGGAAGATGGATCTTCGTCGACTTCGACGCAGGAGAGCCGGACATATCAAGTGAGCAATATGGCGCAGTATGAGTATGATTGGTATGGTTACGAGAACTGGCCGCAGGCACCTCAGTGGCCTGCTGAGGTATTCTATTCAACCAGATAGCATCATTTATTCAAAGACTGTTCAAATAATTATACAATATTAATTGCCCAAGTATCATTCTCTATCAATTCTCGGTCAACGTCGGTGAACCCCGCCGCACAGACCTGCTGGACCCTTTTCCACCCCGCAACCGCAAGTAAACAAAGCCATCCATTTCCAAACTCCAACCCGCCATCATCGCCGCCAGCTAGAACCGCAACCTCGCGTCTATATCGTCGTCCGCGCCGCCGAAAAGGAGCCTATATCGCCGCAATGTCGTCAAAGGAGGCGTCCAAGAGCAAGGACAAGGACAAGTCCAAGGTCCACAAGCTCTCGCTCAAGGGCAGTTCCCGCTTGGTTGCGGAATTCGTACGTTTGAGGCAGTCGTCAAGCTTGCGACTCACAGTTGCTAATCTTTACTTCCTATAGTTCCAATACTCTATTCACACGATCCTGTACGAGCATCTATCTACATCCTCGCGGTTCAGCCACTAACGAGTGCCAGATTCCAACGAGGCGTCTACCCAGCCGAAGACTTTACAGCGTACGTCCTGCATCAATCCACGTCGTTTCCCCAGCACTAATCCTCCTCAGCGTCAAGAAATATGGCCTCAACATGTTAGGTAAAGCGAGCTACAGTCTTCATCCCCGATCATTAACTGACTGCTACAAGTCTCGTCCGACGACCAGGTAAAGGCCTACATCAAAAAGATCATGTCCCAGCTCGACAAATGGATGGTCGGCGGCAAGATCTCCAAGCTCGTCATCGTCATCACAGATAAAGACACAGGCGAACACGTCGAGCGCTGGCAATTCGACGTAACACTCCCCCACCCCGCCCAACTATCCAGCAAGTCTAACAGGCCCCCTCGCAGGTCCAAATCTCCAAGCCCACAAAGTCCAAGTCCAAGTCCTCCAAATCCTCGTCCGCAGACCAAGAAAACTCCGCCGCCGGTGATGCCGCGCCTCCGACCGCCGAAAAGACCGAGGCTGAGATCCAGTCCGAGATCGCCGCCATCTTCCGCCAGATCACCGCGTCCGTCACCTTCCTGCCTCAGCTCAACGGCGACTGCACCTTCAACGTGCTCGTCTACGCCGACGCCGACAGCGAGGTGCCCGTTGAGTGGGGCGACTCGGACGCAAAGGAGATCGAGAACGGCGAGAGGGTGCAGCTCAGGGGTTTCAGCACGGCGAGTCATCGTGTCGATACCCTGGTGAGCTATCGCTTCTCGGACTAGAGGGCAGCCGAGGGGCGGCTTGTGCCAGTAATGAGGAGGGAGACAGACTTCTAGAGAGGTCTCGATTTGAGGATTTTATGGTGTACTCCTAGGGAACGAGGGAACGCTTCTGGCTGGCGTTACAAGGCGCTGGGGGGACATTGATTGCCCATGCTCAAACATTCAACAAGGCGATAGATATGTGCCATATACTTTGTTGCTTTTAATCCACATATGAACTCTCCATCTAGTCTCACGAATTGCGTGTCTTGTGTCTACATAAATCTCTAAACCTCTCCATCTCGAGGCATGATGCCATAATTCTCATATCTGCTCTTTTCGCTTCTGCAGCCTCGCGCCGTTCACCGTCTTTATGCAGCCATATGTATGCCATTCCCCAGCAAAGCCTTCTACGCCTCACCAACAGCCCTCGCCCGGATTCTCAAGTTGATCCCCGGGTCGTGACTAAACTCGCGTGAAAAAGTACACATAAGCAAACTTGCGCATCTCATCCACGTCATGCGCCTCCACCACCTTCTCGTCATTGAAGAGCACCCAGGTTGGGACATTAGAGTTCTCCAGAGCCTTGCGAATAAAGGCGACGTAGTGTCTAAAATTGTCAGTGACCATTAAATCATATGGCAGGCCAAAACTCACCCTGCATGGATACTCGTGCCCTTGTGGCACACGATCGATTGGAGCTCAAAGTTCGCCGGTAAAACTGCGCTTCCAGCAGGTTCCTTCGCCGCAGTGGCAGCCCCCTCAGCAGGCGCATCGTCGTCAAAGGTTCCCTGGTCATCAGGGTGGTTGAAGAGCCACTCGACAGCTCGTTCAACGTCCCCGCCCGTCTCTTTGAGAGCCTTCTTCGCTTGGGGAGCGCCAAAGCCCATGGCACCAAGCATCTCGATTTTCTCGGGGTCTGCTGTGTTTCCTCCCGCAGATTCTCCGCCCAGATCAAGAGGCGCGTCAATGTCGGGGTCCTCCATGTGCCCAAACAGCCATTCCATGGCAGCGTTGGCGTCAGAGTTCCCGGTAGCATGTAGAGCTCGATCACAGCGATTGCGAGGGAAGCCCATAGCCTCCAGTTGTGCTAGTGCTGTTGCATCGGCTTCGAAAGCGGGTGCCTTGGCCTCTGGCTCATCGGGAAGCTGCTCCTCTCCGGGCTGTAGTCCCCGAGAGAGATAGTTGTCCAGGGGGAACGCCTCATCGGGCACAATGACCGGAACGTCAACTTTGATAGGAACCCAGTTGACCACAGTCATCTTTCGAGCGTTGACAACAAGGGTATCAGGGAAGGTCTTGAATAGAGACTGCTTGATGTAGCCGTCCTTGCTTCCACAAGCAGAACACGTCAACTCGACCTTTTCCGCCGCCGTAAAGTTATCCAAGCACTCCTTGAGGGTCACAGGCTTGTAGGTGTCAGGACCGTCCGAGCCTTCCTCTGCCGGGATCTTTTCCAGGGGAACGTCGATGAAGATGTTGTCCTGTTCATTGCTGCTATACCGGACCTTTTTGCAGCCGAGGCACTGCAGACGCTGCTCGAGGGCAAACCGGAACGGTTCTGTAGGATCCTTGAGGTTACCCGTATGCTGTGACCGTGTGATGAGTTTGAATAGATGCTGGAGCAACTCGAGCGCATCCTGTTGCCGCATGGTGGAGAACTCTTCGTGCCCTCGGCCGATAAGATGTTTGAGCATTGCCGGCGCCAAGCCCTTTTGGTGTGTAATACCCTCTCCAGAAACATCGGCATCGGGTTTGGAGTACCTTCCAGACAACAGTCCGTCGGCTGTCTTTCGTAGTTGAGTTTCCAGGTCTTCGGCGGGATCCTGCACGATAGGGAGGTCGTCATTGGGTCGGAAATACCTCTCTTGGAACGAGGGCATGTCGAATAGACACTGAATGATACTGGCGAGATAACAGCTGTTGCCCAGGTTCTTCAACCCAGTGAGGCCTGGGCCGAAAAGGGGTTTAAGTTCCCTGCCATCCTCGGTTGTCATACTGAAATCCCACTTGAGGTTCTGCTCGATTTGCATCTCAGTCAGGCTCTTCTCGGTCTTTTGGCGCTCAGCCAATACGATGCCCCAGTGGTTCAAGTGCTCGCCAAGGTTGTCGTCGATGCGCTCGTCGTCACACTTGTAGCAGTAGATATCTGCGGTACCTTCAGGAGTGATGGAGCCGAGCTTGACCGCAACGCCGTGACCACACTCGTTGGCATGCGCCAGAGCATGTGAGTTTCCATCCACTCCGCCCATCTGCTTGCGACCACATCCCAGAGTGCCACATTCAATGCAGAGCCATAGATTCTCAGCCAGATCGCAAGCATAGCAGTGGCCGAGCACACCTTGCTCAATCTTTCTCGCAGGATGTTGCTGCAACATCAGAATGTGCTCGCAGCTAGTCAGCTCTTGTTCCCAAGCCTTGACCTCTTCCTTTCGGGAAAAGGTGTTGGCCTTGAGGATGCTGTCGACCATGGGGGCGAGCTTGGGATTCGTGCGGTCGAGCTCGGTGTTGCACTCGAGACACTTGACGGCAAGTGCGGTATCGTATCGGTCCTCTTCGGTCTCGGCGGCGATAGCCAGTTTGGACATTTTAGCAGGTGGTTCATCTCGGACGACAACTTTTCGAGTTCGGCGGATGTTGAGGGCGAGAGGGTGGCTCGACAGGGCAGTGTGAAGTCTGTCGTGCATGCGGTCACCGGCGCAACCACCGTTGAAGCACTGGAGACAGACATCGAGGCCAGCGGGGTCGTCCTATTCGCATCATCGTGAGGTTAGCAAGCCTGAATCTTGGCCGACAAGGCGCAAGCTGCGGTGGGATAAGCGGATGGTAGGTCATACAATCGAGTCGAAGCATTGGGTGCAGTCTTCACGGTAGACAGACTGGGCGGGATTTGGAGGCGTGAGCCCTGGAATCGAGGTTAGCTTGCTTCATCTCTGGCTTGGAACGGCCTTGAAGCTCGCCAAGAGCTCTCTTTATCAACGGCAGTTGAGAATGGCGGGGTTGTTTAGAAGGCTCACGTACCGATCGAGTCGAGATGCGGGCAAGCCATGACAGATGAACTTTGGTGGATCTTTTCTCTACAGTGTTAGAGTAAAAGGTGACCAAGAGAATCACAGGTGTGTTTGGTAAAGCCTGCGATATTGCAAGAATAGAATCAATAGCTGGGTAAGCTTAGTGATGGGCGCGTCACTGGAGCTAGTTCCTGCCTTGTAATGGAAGGCGGGGCAATTTGATCTTGCATCAGCCACACAAGCGGGAGCAGATCGTGGCGCGGTTGTGGCGTGCTTCTCCCAGGTAAGGAGACTGATGAGTTGGTGTGATAAGCCATTCAAGTTCAAAAGCTTCAAAAGCTATTCCAAATACCAAATTACCGATGATTGATTTCTTAAGTCACTGGAAGTAAAGCCAAGTGAGACTCGGAAGAGCCTACCTAGCGGAGCAGAGGGGTACATTGCCGTTCGAGTTACCCGGGAGAACAGTAGCGTAGGAACTTGGAGACTTGTGCGAGAATGTAGCCTTCTTTCTTTTGTTTTAATAATTCGAGGATAGTATTACACATCTAAACTTTGTTACACTCGTAAATGGGATCAAATTAGCCCAATAGAATCATCAAACCCAGTTTGAGAATAGTAGTAAATTAGAATTAAGCATTCTCGTGCCCGCCTAGCTTCTAAGAGCAATATTGTGTCTAGGCTGTCTCGTGGACGCACCCATAATACAACGAAGCATATCCGCAATAGTCGAGGAGCTCAGAGTCGGATTTAAGTAAATATTTATACTAGGAACCCGCTTTTATCTTTACAAATAATCAGAAAGTACTGAAGGAGTAATTCAAGCCATAGGCCATGCATTTAACATCATCCACCTTTCAATTCACTCCAAGAACTGATACAGCCTCGATCCGCTCACTCAGGTTTTTTTTCCAGACTATCAGGTAGGCTTATAGGTTTAGATAGTAAGGCGTGAAGTAACTGATCCCGAGATGAAAGCCAGTGTGCACCTTAGAGAACTAAACATAGCACATAATCAACACTGTAAAATATCGGAGTCAAATCTGCTCGGGTAGGTTCTGCTGAAAAGCCATGTGAAGAGGCGATTGCCCAAGAAAGTTCACATTTAGCTCCAAAGGACGAGATACTTTCTCCGTGAGTTGCTGAGGAATTTAATGAAGAACGGATATTCAGGCAAAACGAGATGACTTTGCTTATAGGGTGAATAGTGTAGTTGAGGTTTCGGCCACAACTCAGAGGTTGCAGAGTGCTGGTAAGGCTTCGGCCACAACTCAAAGCCTGGACAAAGAGTGTTGCTAAAGTCGTCACCAGCAGTAATGAGAGTGTCAATGAGGTCAAGACAGAGGTCATACGGGCTGAAAGAGGCGCACTGGTAGATGATGTTATAGAATGGTCAGTAACATACCTGGATCAAGGGAACGAACTTGTATATACTCTAGGCTATCCAGTCCTTGTGTCAATTGAAGGTCTTGAGTAAGAAACCGAAGCAGCTGTTTCTGGGTCTTTAATTGTCTGTCACCGAAAGCCCAGGAGTAGAAGGACACAGTTTTCTGGGATTGATGTTGGCATCCAAGGTCAACAAGCTGAAATGAATACCAACTTCTAGATAGCCACGTGTCTTCGGATCTACTTGGTGGAAAAACGGTGGATCATTCTTATGAAGCTCTTTCAGTTGAGCTTCTGCTTATGGCCACTTCAATTGATCCTCAAAAGGCTTCCAAAAAATGACAAAACCGGGTGCAGCATATCTCGAGGTCCTCTCCACCTAAAGAGCTGGTTGAAGGCAGTATCTTCCAGGCTTGGCAACCAGTTCGAGTCCAAGAATAACTGCCCATGTTACACCAAAATGAGTCAGTGCTACGCGGATGTCGATTCTGTAACGCCGAGCAACACATGTAGGTTCATTGCAAGCCCTGAAGATATCCGCCATGGGAACGTACTGCAGGCGCTAATACCTGCCGATCACCACATGCGCCTTGTGATATGAGCAGCAGCAACTATTAGCGGCGCAGCGAGTCACTTGGTGCGGACTGAGAGGAAAGGGCTGAGCCGGTCCTGTGTCGAGAGTTGACGAAGCAACGTCTGGTGCATTTGGCAATGCCTTACTGGTTTGGGTCTTTTCGTATAGCAACTTCTGCATGGTAGTCTGCTGGTGAAGAATGAAAAGCCTGCGGCGATTAGACGTCCATGGATATAAATCACACAAGACTGAGTGCATAATGCCAAGCGATATCCTGCTTCAAGTTTGCAACATCCGGAGGTCTTCAATCTCCTCCTTCCACGTCTTCGATCGGAAAACGGCATGAAGGGCAGATCGTGTCGATACACCGGTTGGGACAGACGATGTAAGACTCATGAGACGGTCTGAAACGCTCGCTGCTCTGCTGCGACATCTCTCCAGCGATATCGGGCCGGCTTGCTGTTACAAGATCTCGGCTGTGCCGGCGTCAAGCTCACGTAACTGCATGACAATCATTCAAAGGTCTTGTGTTAAGCTCATAACGTCCCCTTGAAGTCTTTTCCCATTCTCATGCCGTTGTCCGACCCTCTGTGCTCCCTCGGCGATCTGAGGCGCAAGAGATGCGAGACCTGCGCCGCTCGCGACGACAGCCAGGACTTCTGCCATTGAGTTTACGGTGAATAAAGGCGAGTATGAACGATGAGAAATGAAAGAGCAAGAAGGGAAAATCGAACCGTCCCAAATGAAAACACAGCACAGCCTCGTCAGGCCCTCAGCGGCCATGCATAACCGCAAGGCTCTCATATGCGGGAGTCATGCTGCAATCGGCCCACCATTATATCATCTGAAATTGAACTTTGAGACATGACGTGTATCCAACATCTGGACTCGAATTCACCTGATAAAGCCTGATAAAGGGAAGGATCAGGGTTGGTGTTTGGTAAATATCCAACGGCGGGTAGTTATGAGGACAAGAGCTACGCTCGCCCTTGAATAAGTGGAAGGATAGAAGCTACGAATCGGATCAGAGTGCTGACCACTTGAGGAGGATCAATCCAGATTCTCTCACACGAAGGAATCTCCCGAATCGTTCACGGGCTGATTCCTCCACATCCCGAAGACCCCGGGTTTCTTGCAGAAAGCCACACCTCTTGCGGGGTTCATCAACATTTCCTTGTGAAATAAACCGCTTTGAATAGCGACTAATCATTCAAAGTGCGGATATTTGATTTTGAGCTACTCCTGTTGGCCAGTCATTTTGCATCACCTACATGGATCACATCGAGGGCTTCGGCACGGCAACTCGGCAGACATCTAGCTCTCACTGACGTCGATGAGATTTACCTGTCATAACTTATAAATACCAGCTCGTCCTCAACTGAACTTGGCCTGCAATATTAGCTCTTATCAGGATACAGACCGCCCGACATGGAGTTGTCCGTCTCTCTACTCGCGGTGACGATCCTGTTCTTCGTCTTGGTTATACGCTTCGCTGTTCAATTCATTCGTTCTCCCCTCCGAACTGTGCCAGGTCCATTACTGGCAAGGCTCACAGACGGCTGGTACTTATGGAACGTCCGGAAAGGAGCTTTCCAGCAAGTAAATGTAGATCTACACAAGAAACACGGTATAGGAGCCCTCGCCCGGCAGCCGAAACATGTGGAACTAAGTATTTCAATAGGAGCAATTGTTCGATATGGTCCGAATCGCTACAGCTTCGATGACTATGAAGCCGTCAAGATCATATACGGTCTCGGCGCTCACTTCCCAAAGTCATCGTGGTACTCAACCTGGGCGAGTCCAGGGTCGTGGGGCCTCTTCAGCGATGAGTCCATCAAGCGTCATTCCCAGAACCGAAAGCTCTACCAAGCAACATACGCCATGTCATCGCTGGTCCACTACGAGCCATTCGTAGACGAGTGTGCAGACCTCTTCACTCAGCGTCTCTCCGAGATGTCGAGATCGAACCTGCCCGTGGATATGAGACATTGGTTCCAATGCTATGCTTTTGATGTCATCGGCTTGATCACGTATGCGAAGCGGCTGGGCTTCTTGGACCGCGGAGATGACATTGGAGGCGTCATTGGCGCGTTGGAAGACCATCTAGGCTACGCAACGCTCGTTGGCATCTTCCCCAGCCTGCATCGATACTTGTTTCCCATCAAGAACTACTTGGCTGGAGAAAAGGGCGCTGGAAGGGCCTACGTGCTGAGCTTTACAAACGAGAGAATCCGCGAGTCGCAAACCACGCCTAAACCTGTCGTGTCGGAAGAAAGCACAGTCGCCATGGAGGATTTTCTCACCAAGTTTCTGGCAAAGCATACAGCGAGCCCCGACGTGTTCACGACGTATCACGTCCTTGCTGGATGCACTTCTAACATGGTTGCCGGGTCTGACACGACGGCCATCAGTCTATCGGCAGCCCTCTACTATCTTCTCAAGTACCCAGCTTGTTTACAAAAGCTAAGAGATGAGATTGATGAACTCACGACTCAAGGGGGGCTGTCGAAATCGCCGACGTTCAAGGAGAGCCAGCAGATGCCATATCTCCAGGCCGTCATCAAGGAAGCTCTGCGGATGCATCCCGCCACGGGCCTACCGCTAGAACGCGTGGTTCCTGAAGGCGGAGCGACGATATGCGGCCGATTCTTCCCAGAGGGTGTAAGTTGAAGATGATTTATGTTTGTCATGATGAGAGGCTGATGGTTCAATAATACAGACCATTGTTGGCATCAACACATGGGTAGCGCACCGTGACCGTGGTGTCTTTGGAGATGACGCCGAGGTGTTTAACCCCGGTAGGTGGCTAGAAGAGGACAGTTCAAAGCTCTCCATGATGAATCGCTACTTCATGCCGGTAAGTCCTCCGTTATAGAATCGATGATAGTGCTGACTGTGGTGTAACAGTTTGGGCTTGGTTCTCGCACGTGCATCGGCCGTCATGTTTCAATGCTTGAAATGTCGAAACTCATTCCTCGGATCGTTCGAGACTTTGACTTTGGGCTGGATGCTTCTTTGCAAAGTGAGGAATGGCATACCCAGAACTACTGGTTTGTGAAGCCGCTGGACTTTAAGGTTCGGGTTGAGATGCGGCAGTCGGAAAAGAGGAATGAATAGGACGTTGGACATTCGAAATGAGGCATTCAAAATGAAGAGTTGCATCTATGTCTTCCCGATAGAGTCGATGTTAATGGCCGTGATTTTGAACATGTTGATTTGCTTCCGAGTCTAGATTGGGTAAGTCGAATAGCCCGTGGTTAATAAAGTCGCTTGGATACTACCGGTAGCCGAAACATCAGTCATATATCATAATGTGCATGGTTGAATCAGAGCAAGACGTGTCAGTCACGAGGACCAACGCCGGATCGTCGGAGGGGCGCCCGAACTTGATGATCTAGGCCGCAGGGGCTAAATTTGTCACCGAGGGCGAACACCGGATTTTACTGCTCAACACGCAATATAGAGGCAACTTTTCACGTGAATTCGTGGCGAACGAGTATTATCGGTAAATTCAATCATTGGGTATCATTATATCATATTGTTCCAGTTGAAAAACGTCATTGAACTGCTCTCCGGTGCTTCCGTGAATTCTCCGGGGCCGTATCCCCGACTCGGTGTATTGCAAGCGGAGATTCACTCCCCTTGACCGAGATCCACCGACGATGTCGCCAGCCTGGGCCCTGAGACGTAGTAATATCAAATGGTGTTCTAGTTAATCGCTCCTGGCATTGGGCTATTCCACACTGCCTCGTTAATGGATGTCACTTACCCTTCGGAATACTGCCGTATAATCTGTCCCCGCGGACGTGGCTTGACCCCGCGGACGGTGCACGGAATCGATGCCGGCTATCAATCTATGGCTTGAGCCTTATCTATCTGATAACTGAGAAACTTCGGAGAGCAAGGACCGACGCTTCTGAGGAAAGTCGGGCAAGCACCGAATGCACCAAACGCAACTGCAACAGAGCGCTGGATAGATGACACAGACTCTATTAAATATCACCGACTTCCATTTGGCCAGCTTGGGGCCGATCTTCAGCGCGCGCTGGACGTTAGGGCTGGTGCTACGGAGCAAGATACCGGCCTCTAGCGGGCGTTTCTGGTGCACAGCAAAGTAATAATTATCCCTACTACGTAGGTGCACCTAGCCTTCTAAACGACGGCAAGATATGCGTTGCTCCGCGGTGGAGTGACGAGCCTTGATTCGCCTCGGCATGTCATTATTAATGACGGCATCCACAAAATCTTATCAGATGCAGACTAGGCCGGGTCCCCTTCCTTTTGTCTCTTGCCCTCCAATCAAAGAGGGAAATCACTGAGAAGGGCTCCACTACGCCTGACTCAGTAGGGGAAAGCGTCACAGCCATTCCCCAAGAAACCAGGGTTCTCGCAGGCATGCACAAGAAGAAAGAGGAGAGAGAGGTGGGTCGCGCCTTCCCTCTGGCTCTCTTCTCCGAGGAGCACCGAGCCAGCAAAGACGTAATGGCCGAGCAATCGAAGCTCGATAATTCGCTGAGCGGGACCCACACAGCCGCGATGCATTGGCCGAAATCGCCATCCAGTCAAGTCCCGCATCTTTTTTCGAGCATAGCCCGAGACGTCTTCTTGTGAGGAGGTCAAATTCCTCCCTCCGTCATCGCTTTTTGTCTTTCGCCTCCCGACAACTTGAGTCCTGCATCACCACTTTGCATCGCACATCAACCCCATTCACGATCCTAAGAAACCTCATTTGCTGCAGCTGATCCTCGACTTCTTTCGTCGACTCTACCGCAGCTCTCTTCGGTCAATTCTCCGTCACATATCTCCTCCTCACACTTCCTACACACGCACATTCACAATGTTCTCCCGAGGACTTCGCGCTGTCTCGCGGCGAGCTGCTCTTGCTGCTCCCCTCGCACGCCCTACTCTTCTCCCTGCGCGACAGCTCGCTCCCGCCGTCGCCGTCAACGCCTCGCGCTCCTACCACGAAAAGGTGCTCGACCACTACTCGCGACCCCGAAATGTCGGGTCCATGAACAAGAAGGACGCCGATGTTGGCACTGGTCTCGTCGGCGCCCCTGCTTGTGGCGATGTCATGAAGCTTCAGATCCGTGTCGACCCTGATACTCAGAAGATCTCCGAGGTCAAGTTCAAGACCTTTGGCTGTGGCTCTGCCATCGCCTCCAGCAGCTACCTCACCGAGCTTGTCCGCGGCATGAGCCTGGATGAGGCCGGCAAGGTCAAGAACACTGAGATTGCCAAGGAGCTCTGCTTACCCCCCGTCAAGCGTAAGTTTGCCCGTCATATCTCGCTTACTGCCGCACAATTGTGGCACATCTCATACAGTTCACTAACCTGAGATACAGTTCACTGCTCCATGTTGGCTGAGGATGCCATCAAGTCGGCCATCTCGGATTACTACACCAAGAACCCCAACTCCAAGATTAGCGACCTGAGCGGTACTGGCATGAAGATGCCCGCCGCCGAGGCCACCGCTGCCGCCACTGCTTAAGTGACTACCCACCAAAACAACAAAAAAAGTCATACATATCGCACATCGCCATCATCGCCGCATTAGGATCGACTGGGAACTGGGAAAGATACCCTCTTTGAGGCCGGATGAAAAAGAAACTGCATGAGATTAAACAAGGGAAGCGAATCGCCTAGATCAAGGCTGGGCGAGGGGTGCAGACTGGCTGCACCAGGTGGGCGGGCGCTACTGCTCCATCTCTTTTCCTGTCTCGCGCACACATGGGATCACTTTATGGGAGTCAGGGGTTTATTCTGTCTTTGCTGCTTGAATCACGGGCGTGATATGCTTTATTTGGGGCGGTGGCAGTGGGGTGAGACGATCACAGTCACGAGGACGGCGTGAAGTGAGCGGGGAGATGAGCCGTTGAATGAGAATTGTAACAATTAGCCACAAGCATGAATCTCAATGTTTCAACAATCATGAATATTAACAAGCGTCAGTCGATGATTATGTGATTGATAAGCTGTAATCAGATGTGACTATCGGAATGATGAATCATCTCCGAGCGAGTTTGGACCTTGATTCTGGCTCAAGTCGTTTCGGTGACTGACGTTTTGGCACCTCACCATGAAGAGACCGCAATCTCGTGAGCGAGCGTGTTGCAGAGCCTATCATCACGAGCTTTTCGGCAAGGCATCACCTACACCCCGTCACTGCCTCCCCTGTCTCTGATGAACCCCGGGGTCACGCTGAGGCTCTGATCTCACGATTCCAGGCCCGCGGCGCCATATCGATCACCCCATCCGAGCGCAGAAGGTCAAGCTCCGTCCGGGTCTCCCGTTGGACATGGTTTGTCCCGGATCTACCGGGGCACGTGCTGGGGAGGGCAATATAGAGACATGGCGCGTCAACATCAGGCCATTTCCCACCAAAAGGGAACAGCCACCACGTTGCATTTCGCGGGGTAGCTTGTAGGCCAGAGAGATTCGTTTCCGGGGGTTTGGGAAGATGAGGATTGTGTGTGGGGTTTTGTTTTTTTCGTATCTCGGATGAAGCTGTATTGTCAGATCTTGACTTGCATGTTGATGGTAGTGATCGATGGACACTGAATGTTTCACCTTTTAACAAGATTAGATAGAGAACTTCTGGACATGCTAGCTAGGTGTTTCTCGCTCTGGCAACAGGTTGTGGAAAACGGTGCAGGGCAGATCTATTCCGTTGGCAGAGTTGGGGTCAAAGAAGGAGGCCAAAAGACATTGAACTTTACAAAGCACCCATGACTTGAGTAAACTAAAGATCTATGAACATTGAGCTCAAGATTCTACGCCCTTTTAAATTTGATAATGACTTAAAGACGTCAATTCCTCATCTTTCCACTTGCAAGTCAAGGTTCAACGACCACTTCGGTAATATGCCATGCAGCCCCTGATCGGTGACGAGGAAAGACTTCATTAGGGATTCATGATGAGACAACTTGGTATCGAGAATTCAATAGAGAGTGCCACCCAAAGGGCGTGGTTGTCGAGATTCGCTTGCTATCGTTTCATTCATCATAAAATCCTCTCGTAGCCCAACTTGACCCAATCCCTCAAGATGGTATATGAACCCCATGAAACCCCATCCCAATCGCAAACTCTGCCTCGGCCCTCCCCAGCTCCTCCATCGTCCTTGCATCCAGGCACAGCAGATACGCCCTCTCCGCAACCCCATCCACCACCACGCTCAGCACGACCCCGTCGTCCTCCGCCTCGGCGCCCGGCCGCGGCACAAACACGGGCTCCCCCGGCGTGTGCCCCTCGGGTCCGCTCCAGATGAGCGCCTCCCCCGTCACCAAGTCCGTCCTGACCAGCGCGTCGACGACGGTGCTGAGGCCGCGTAGCGAGGCGCTGTAGACGAAGCGGTACGGTTTGCCGACGCGCTGCGGGTGGATGGTGGGTAGCTCGCCGGCGTGCGGGCTCGGGATGCAGAGGGCTTCCTGGGCGGTGGCTGTAAAGGAGATGTCCGGGGACGAGCGCATTCGGAAGCGGTATCTGGTGAGGCTGGGATGGCAGTTTTGGTACCGCTTGCCCTGGAGCCAGTACTTTTTCGTGGCGTTGTTGCGGTCGAGGATGACATCGTAGTAGAAGCCCTTGATGATGTCCAGGTTGTTGTACCTTGCCATGTCCAAGCAGAGCTCCGTGTGCTCTTTGCCGTCCTCGCCTTTGACAGTTTCTTCGAATCCATTCACCGAGTGGAAGAAGAAGCCCGCCGGCGTGGTAAACGTCGCGACAAGCCCCTTTCCATGCCTTCGGTCGACAACGAGCCACTTGCACCTCTTGTCCTCGTCAAAGGGCAATATCGAATCAAGAATGTTGCTCTTCCACAGGATCTTGAGCCCGTTCCAGGCATAGTGCGACGACGGGATGCACAGCACCACGTGGTTCTCGGTGAGGAAGAAGCTGTGCAGGTAGGCGGGCGGGACCTTTGGGTCCTTGACCGTGGCGAGGATCTCCGTCTTGCCCGAGGCGGCGTCGACACGGAAGATGCGGTAGGTCGGTACGCGTCCAAAGTCGAGGTTGTAGTTGAAGAAATCGCCGCTTGTCGGATCGCGCTGGGCGTGGGCGCAGGAGCAGGGCCCGGTGAGGGATGGGTCGAGGTCGCTCTGCATGGCGAGACCGAGGGGTTCGAGGGTGGATGGATCGATGCGTCGAATCCCGGCGTAGTCTGTTGCGATAAACATGTTTCCTGTGGTTGCGCGGTGGCCCAGAGGTGCTCCGCTGGTGTGGTTCTGGCCCTTCTCTTGCTTGCTGCTCCTCGTCGTCTTGTTTGTCGGTAACCCAGGGACATTGGCCAGGACAGTGACGTTGTGGTTCCCCTGCTTGGGCTCAAAGTGGCTCATCAACTTTGCGAACAAGCCCACGCACGGGTCTGCCTTTTGCCCAAACGTCATGCCCGTCCGCCATCCCTTCTTCCTGACGCTCTCGACCCATTCCTCGGCCTGGCGTCTTGAAGAGTACCACACTTCGGTCTCGCCGCTATTTTCTGGGGCTACAATGTCGAAGCGATGCGTCTGTGCGAACCCATCGAACCAATGCGTGGTAAAGTGAGTCCCGTGGGAGGTGTTGGCGACGCTGCTTTGGCCGGGGCCGGTGCGGAAGAGAGCGCCGGCGGCCCATGATGGGATGGAGCCTTTTGTACTGAGGCGGATGGGACCGCGGTGTTCTTCGAGACGATCAAACTAGATGTGTTAGTACTCGACTGATGTCCAGGTATAACTCGGGGCAGATATTAGGCCAACTCACTGCTGCTTCGTTGGGCCATGTCTTCCATGCTTCGTCTTGCAAGTTCTGGGACATCCGGGAGACATCTTCGGCCTCGTGCTCACGGGTGCGGTGAAAGGTGCCTGGTCCATTGAGAGCCATAATGGGTCTTTTCGAGGGGCCTAACCAGCAAATGCTTGTTGATGTTGGCTTGATAAAGGGAGGATGCTGTATAGCTTCAGAGGATCCCTGTGTTTGCCCCGGTGATAAACCTGCAAACGCCTTTACAAACGAAGATATTTCCCATGTAAAAGTGCCGAGGACAGATTAGATCTTTATAGACAATGGTATGCCATCGTCCTCTTTACGGGTCAACAATATGACCGACTGCGAAACACTGGCGGATGCCTAGGTTCAAGTCAAAGACGCAAGAGCCCGTGTGACATCTATGCTTTCCTGTAAGGATCACACGAGTTTGCTTGAATGAATTACCTTCTTGGGCTCGCTGTGGTTGCATATAGTTGCAATCCGAATCCTTTGGTTGTCCAGTGGATTACGCTTGGAGTCAATGGGCTGCAACGGAATAGCAGTTATAACACCACAATAGGCAGGGGAGTATGCGTTGAAGAATCTAACGCCATTCATGGTGAATAGAAAAAAGGTCCCAATTCACGAAACAAAAGGTCCGAGTTGATGGCGTCACGGCAAACAGCAACAATGGGCTGAACGACAATGCCCCACACAGTCTCTTTATTAGATGGTGTTGAGCCAAGACGCAACTTTGCTTCGCACTCGCACTCGCGTCTACCTGGTCATGGATTAATTAATTAAGCGTCTACTTTATCATTGGAGCGGTGCAATTCCGCTCGTGTCGCTTCTGCAGCTTCTCGCCAACCTATCAGGACGGACAGGGACGACGATGCTCGCTTGATGAACCCACCGAGTATGAACGGTGAAGATGTGAGTGAAGACGATAGGAGCGGCAGCAGTTACACATGGTGACATGAACCAGCAACATGCCGGCGATGCACCTGCCAGCCCGTGAGGCTGGGTTCCTAAAGCTGGTTCCTGAGAGGTCAACGTGGTTCTGTTGCGCTGTGTACTACCACGATCAACATGGAACTGGGATTCAGAAACCGAAACAACAGCCTCGTATTGGTTGCTAAAGTTGGACCCCGCATCCATGCACTCTGCAAGACAAACGTGTCAAGGTTTTGAGATGCAGATTCTCTAAAAGTGGCACATGATGCTTAAGTGAATATATTATATAGGGACAATCTCCTCCACGTCTCAGCTCCACACCAGCTTGAATCTGACTGATCCTCCACTTTCACTGAAACCCGACTCCGCCAACTACTTTCACGGATCCCTAGTGCCTCGGACTAAAAGGCAGCAAATCACGATGCCTTCAAGTACATCTGCAGCCTCTCCTCGAGATCCCAGACCCATTATCATCTCTGGGCCTTCGGGCGTCGGCAAAGGAACTCTGATACAAAAACTCCTTGACGCTCACCTAAATGTGTTTGGGACGACCGTAGCACATACCACCCACGCGCAAGCCGCGTCCGGGCGAGGTGGAGGACTCATGTAGCCTTACATCTCTCCCTCCGAGTTCACCTCCCTCATATCCGAATATGCCTTTGTTGAAGACAAATTTTTCAGCAGAAACTACTACGGTACGAGCAAGAAGACTGCTGCAGACCAGGAAGCAAGAGGTTTGGTAGCCGTGCTGGATATTGAGATAGAGGGCGTCAAGCAGATAAAGAGAAGCCCAAGCATCGATGCGCGCTATGTCCTTATCAAGCCGCCATCTCTGGATCTTCTAGAGGCGCGTCTCAGAGGACGCGGTACCGAAAGTGAAGAGCAGATCCAGAAACGGCTTGCCCAGGGCAGACTCGAGCTCGGCTATGCCGAAACACCTGGCGTTTATCACGTCGTTACTATTATCAACGATGACCTGGACAAGACGCACAAGGAACTTGAAGGATTCGTATATGAATCGCGGTGAGGCTCGGGAGAGGCTTTCCAAGACTCGACCGTGTAACTGGGAGCTGAGGCTGGCGCCGCCAAGTGCGACACGGAGCCAATCGGATGTCAACGAGGTTCTATTCTGGGGTCAATATTTCCCGAGCCGGGTATTGACCAAGAGATCTTGTCGCACTTTGGGGTCGACAGCTTGATGTCTCGCCAACGTGTGTCGTCATTGGAAAGACATCATGTCCATATGTCAGTCTACCACTCGCCTCACACGATGAATTTCTCGGCTGTTCGTATTCAGCGACCCAAAGTCATTTACCAATGACTCGTTCGGTTCGTGTCACTGGTTTGTGAATCACTAGGCGCTTCTCCTGGCGTTGCAGTCTGCGGTTGGGGAGTCAGGCATGGTGTTTGGCCCGCTACTGCGTATGCTGCAGCCTTCGTGGGCCCGAGTGATGCAGAAACATAAAGGAATGTTTGTTCAGTCTAAAATCTATCAGTCAAGTTGATCCCATTCCATTGGGTGCCATTGGATCAGAGATAAAGCTGGAGGTCTTGCATACCTAGCCAGTGGTGAAGGCGCTGTAAGACCCGGGATAGCGCTGTGCTGGCAGAGGTCACCCGCTAATTTTCCAATCGTGGACCTCAGTTGGCTGCTTTGTTTCCTCCAACACGTGACACATACAATCAACATCAACACCAGAATCTCCCAGAGCATATTCATAACCAGATAAAGCAGAGATTCTCCGATAAACTCATCATCATGTCAAATAAACCATCTGCGCCGACAATCCTGTCGCTGAAACAATCATTCCTCACCACCCAGACAAACCTCCTCGCCCAGCCTCTCGCCCCGTCACGCTCATGGCAAGCCGCCAACGACGCGTCCGACGAGGCCATTCCCGAGCGTGTTCTCCAAGACACTCTCTTCAATCTCAATCACACCATCCAGCAGCACTGCCGTCGCGTCTACGCCCCGCAGGCCAGTCGCAACATTGCTGAGCAGATCAACAACATCTACACCAATGACGCTGAGCGCAGGGTCGGAGGAGACGCTGACGTTGAGGGAGGCATTGGCAGAGAACTTGACCTAAGTGAGTACACGGTCTTTCAATACGAATAGATCTAGGATTGACGCATATCCAGCCGACAAGGAAGCCATCCAGGCTCTCCCGCCTGCTTGGCACTCGGGCAAAGATGTCACCGAGTACCCGATGGAAGCCAAGCGCTACGCAGACGCTGTCCGTCAGCTCTCGGAGCTCAACGAGCGTCGCCAGCAGCTGAAAGACCAGGTGGCACGTCTGAACCAACTCAAGTCTGTCGTCGAGCCCCTGCAGACGACGGACAATGGCGCTGGCATCCAAGAGAATCTTCTCACACGAAACGGCCCCGTTGAGAAGGAACTTGAGCGGATGCGCTTCTTGCTTGCCAGAGTTAGCGGACGTGTTAACGCGCTACCCGAAGAGGCTGTTAATTCTTCAGCCCGCGAGGTCAATCTGGCCGACGCTGGTGCTCAGGGTCGCAAGAGGCGCGTTGACCAGTTTCTTGCTGATGACAAGGTGTTTCCATCATGAGTGGCAGGGCTGGTCACGGTCATTTGGCCATCTGGTCTCGTTGTTCTGGAATCTTCGTTCTTATTATCCACAGATATGCTACAGAACCGCCACTTGTCTGCTAAACAGACACAACACTTTATCGCTGGATCTCGCGCAGACGGCACATGAGCGGCGGCTTGTTCCACGTGTTAAAGGCAATCACTCGGCGCAAATCACCGCTCGGATCCCATACATCCTCGGCATCTGGGCCGTCCAGATCCGCCCGCTCGACATCATAATGCCAGAGCAGGTTCCCCAAGATCAGCCGCAGTTCGAGATAGCTCATGTGCCGGCCGATACACCCCCGAGGCCCCAGCGAAAACGGCTGGCTGGCGTCCTTGTTCTCGCCGGCGTAGGCATCATCGGTCCACCTCTCCGGGATGAACTCTTCGGGGCGGTGAAAGTTGAGCGGCGAATGCGTGGCCGCCCAGCTGTGGCACGAGACGGTGGTGCCGCCGGGCAGAAACTCGCCAGCTACCGTGTCTCCCTCCTTGGGCACCGTCCGCGTGAGGCCAGTCGGAACAGGGGGGAAGATGCGGAGGGCCTCGTCGATGCAGGCATTCATGTACGTTAGCTTCTGGAGGCCCTGAGAGTCCATCTGCTCAGCCGATTCGAAGCTGGATCGGATCTCCACCGTCAGTTTCTGGTACGCGTGAGGTGTGCGTAGCAGCCACATGAGCAGGCCGGACAGCAGGGATGCGGTGGTCTCGGAGCCAGCGACGATGAAGAGAGCCGAGTTGAGAATGATCTCGTTCTGAGAGACACCTCCCTTTTCGTTCTGCCGTAGGATGTAATAGAGAAAGTCACGGTGTTCTCGACGGAGTCCTTCATCGATGCGCCTGTTCATGATATCAGCTTATGTTTCAAATCAGCGTGGACCGTCCATACTTGAGGCACTTTTCCCTGCTGAGCTCAAGATGCCGATACCGCTTCTCACGGAGATCAGAGGGAATCAGTCTGCACAGCATCTTCTGCATGAAGCTGCCCGAATCAAACATGCGTCGCGTCGCCTGCTCATACGCGCCGGCTTTGATGGTCTGCGTGATGAGCGAGACCCAAGAGTGAAAGACGCCATCCTTGAGACAGCCAAAGGGCTCGCCAAACGCCATGTCGCCGATGATGTCAAAGGTGGTAAAGTCTGACAAGCATTGCTGATTAGCCATGGGATAGTGGCATCGTGGCGAGCGACTCACTGAACCAGTCGCACATGTTGGCGGACTGTCTCGAGGATGCAAAGGGCCTGAGCTTCTGGACGAAGAGATCGACGTAGCCTCGGATGATACTCTCTTGTTCGAGCAGGGCCTTTTGGCTGAACGCGTGGGAGAGGGCGCGGCGCTGACGAGAGTGGTCGGCGTCGTCGGCCATGGTGAGGGTTGTGGAACCGGCTATGTCTTGGACGGAACCGACGCTAATAGCGTTAGCCATGTATTCAATATTCGATCTATATATATGATAGTGATCAACAAAGGGCGTGGTTACTGGATAGCTAGCATGGGTATTGGTTAACTAGGCTCGTCTGGTAACTCGAGGGGAAACGCACCATCTTTGTGGAATTGAGGGTGGCCTTGACGATGGCCGTAAATGTCCTTCCATGCCTGGGGGTCTGTGAAGGTGAGCTCGCTGGGCATGGTCCGGACAATAGGACCGTATCTCAGATGGAGCTGGTGCACGTCAAAAGGCCATCGTCCGCGGAAGAGGCCCCAGATGCTGTAGATCTAGGAGGGTCAGTCGACTCTTTTTGTCGCGGAATGTTTACTTACAGGGGATATCTTGGCGAGGAATGGGCCTGGATATCTAGCTAGAGGATGGAAGTAGAGGTTGTAGATGCAGATGCTGGCCAGGTATGTGGTCGTCTGTGGGGTGTTAGTTGGGTCTGTAGGAGGGAGTGGGACTGTACGATTGCGAGGCAGATCAGGGCCACATTAGCAGCATTTGTGACTAGAAGCTCTACAAGTCCCATGGTGAATACGGGCACTTGATATCGTGGGCTGACAGCAATTCGCTTTTACGTTGTGTTTTGGTGGTGAACACTGGAACAGATGGCATGTGTAAACATGTCGAGTCTCTGGACTTCTCGGTCATCGCTAAAATAGCACACTATCAGGTGTGCTGACCTCGATACAGACTTGTTGATTGGTGTTTAGCCAGAGGCACAAGTCGAGGAGAAAGAGATCCTGCCAGGCTCTGTCACTGGACGCGGGTATGCATTTCCGTCGGCAACTCACAGATCCTCACAGTTCGGTTCGGCGGCTATAGGAGAAACCTTGATGAAATGAACTGGTAGTACGAAGCTGGATAACATCATCCATTAAAGAAAGTAAGATTGATATATGCGATGAAATTGGTAACGAGCAATGGTTGAGTTGTTCCATGGTACAACGATAGACAGGCCGCTCGGCTTGGTACTCCCAGAATAGATACCTAGTCTATCTTGCGGGGAAGGCATAATGACACAAGCGCCAGCTGAGTCAATGGGTGATATGCGACGAGTATCACAAGGCGTTGAGCCTTGAGTGCAATCGTAGGACGCTTCCATCATCGCCTACCCTGTGTCCCCGAAGCAATATCTACGGAATCTGTTCACGGACGTCATTCAGCCCTACTAGGCTTTGACACGCTCGCTTTCGCTTATCAGTGATTGAGATTAGCGCTCATTATCCGAAACGTTCAAAGAGCGATGTAAATGTAGCTGTCAAGAAGTGAATCATGAACACCCACTTTCAACAACAACTATCGACGTGCGAGCTCAACAAGAATGCTTTTTCTCAATACCACCCCCAGAGATACCCGTGATTTATACCCGGTGCATTGTAAAATCCCGATAATTAGGTATGCGTAAACCGTCACCGCGTTCTCTTCTCGTGGCGCCCCCCTACCTACTGCAGGTGCTCGACCCAACAGTCCAATCCCGCCGCGAGACGACATTTGTTTGCTACGATTCGAAGACGCCTGCGTCCTGTTGGTGGCTTGACGGTGAATCGACAGGGCCAACATGTTTCACGGCGGCGTCAGTTGATGTGGCATGGGATGTTGCAATCAAGGGCATATATTCAAGCCTCAACTGGCGGTGATGCTCTATCCCTTTTGCAGTCATTCAAGGTCACTCTTAGCTGTACATAATAGCTGTCTTTGTTCGTCACTAGCCCATCTGCTCATCTTGTTCGTTGGCTCTGTATATCGCCAAGATGCACACTTCTTCACCCCGACCAACTCACCACCCCCTCATGGCACTCCTTCGCCGCATCTACCGCCCTGTCGGCTTCACAAAGGGCTACAGCTTTGCCCTCTGGCTCATCTTTGGCGGAGGCTTCTTTGCCTTTACACTCTCCCGCTTCATGTATCTCGACTTTGACGGCGTCCTCTGCCCTAGCAAGCCGCGGGATGATAGACCAGGCGGTTCTCAGGGGGCTGTTCCTGGCGAGTGCTATTACTTCCAGCGCGCAGCCGGCAAAGCAGGTATTATCATGCATCTGGCTGGTATCCTCCCGGCTTCTGTGCTGGCAGTCCTTCAGTTTGTTCCTGTTATTCGACACAAGGCTCTTATTCTCCATCGCATCAATGGCTACATTGTGCTTCTTCTCTCGACGGTTGGCATGGCGGGTGTCTTTATGATTGCAAAAGATAGCTTCGGTGGGACACTGGATATGCAGGCGGCTACTGGCGCGTCTAGCATTATCTTTATATTATGCATGGTTCTCGGATACTACAATATCAAGAGGCTCCAGCTCGAGCAGCATCGTGCGTGGATGCTACGAGGCTGGACTGTTGTAAGTCTCGGTCTTCAAGTTCTCTGAAGTTGTACTGACGGCTTGCAGGCCGGTTTCATCCTCACAATGAGAGTCATCTCAATCATCATGGCTACCATCACCAGCAAGACTGAGCCCTACTACTCGGTAACGCCCTGCTCAGTGCTCGACTTCATGTTCCGCCGCAACCAAAGCACCGTAGAGGCCCTGTACCCAGACTGCGCCAGCTTCTACACGGGCGAGTTCCCCGACCAGCGCGTCATCGTCAGGGGTGAGTTCGGTGGTGACCGTCCGGACAGGACGGCTGCGGGCCTCAATACATCCTTTGGGGCTGGCGCATGGCTTGCGCTGCTCCTCCACTGCGTTGCCGCTGAGATATACATCCACCTCACTCCTGCCGAGGCGGAGAGGCTCCGACGGATTTCGTATCGGAGACAGCTTCAGGCTGGGATGAAGGATCCCGGCAACGCGGGACTGACGGTGCAGAAGTTGGGCGACGCGGAGCCTTGGTCATGTCCGGATGATAACACTTCTTTTTATAGCGGTGGTGGTGCAGTTGATGGCAGACGGCCGGCCTCGAGTGATGATTTACCGCCAGAGAAGCCCTGAGTAAGTGTCCAGATGTCGGGCAATATTGCCGTTGTATAGGGTTTGTGAAATGCAGGGATAGCAATGAGTTGTGGGATGGATATCTAATAGATGAATATGAGAACTTCATGCGCAGCCCAATGTATGAGACCCGCAATACGCGATCACTTTTCTCAAGCTCACTATTACTCTCAAACCCGATATTTCGGAACAACCATAAACATAGATGTCGGATTTGCCACAGTACAGGGTAACTCCCATCAAGATGAGTTCCCAGGCACTTGAGAACCCATAATAGTTCCGAAATTAGATAGGTCGAACTGCCAAAATTTACCAGGAATGATGGGAGATTATGAGACCAGAACTATACGCAGACCCTGAAACCTCGATGGCGGTTGTCGACGGGCTAAATTAATTCCACTTGCCATGTTAGGACAGCTACAGGCCATTAGCAAACCCGCCATGTGTCGGTGATCCGTGCTCTCCAGGGATCGAGAGAAGCTGTTAAATCATATTGTTTCCGTAGTGAGGGAATGGCATGCCAGACAAGACCGAATGTCACCGACAAAGAGCCTCTGGAATCCTATTCGAGCGCCACCCTCATCTGACATTCTGTTTCAGTCCAAGCTCACCTTTCCCTCACCTCGTACGTCTCATATATTACGACGTGATTTTATATCGAGATCTAGCCAGTCGAGGGCTGAGCTGACTAGACAGCCAATCAGAGGCGGCGACAGGAGACGGAGGTCGGAGTTGGTAGTATAGCCAATAGGCTATCAGCGCGGAGGCGGACAAGGGCGTGCACTGGGATGTGTTCTGGAGCTCTTCTTGAGGTGCATCAGATGATGCAGGTGAAAAAGAGGCGCCCGATGTGATGCAAACTACGAACTAAGCTAGGGAGACAGGGGAGCTGGGTGGAGGTCTAGAGGCAGGGCCTGGGACGATATGATGGTATCGTGGGATTGTCAACTAGTGGTGCAAGGTAGCCCGGCCAAGGCTGAGAAGTGGTGTGATACGGTTGATCGTAAAGACGGAGCATTACTATACGAAAATACCCATAAGCGGAGTTGAAGACGAGATAGAAAGCCGGGCATCACGATATGTTTGAACCGATGGCCCTGGTCTTGGATTTAGGCTTTGGGTGCCAACAAGATCGGATGCTTCACCTTTCACCTTGGCGCTCGAGGCTCTGGTTCAAGCAAGTGCCTAACTCTCCGAGCGAGAGAGAGAGAGAGAGATAATCCTCAATGAGCATCAATCAGCCATATCGGCACATCAAGCAAACACACATGACCTAAGCCTGCCGATAGCTACAGTAGTGTAGTCGTCACCATGTGCTCTCCTTCGCTCACGGAGAGGGCGGAGAAGACCACATCGGGAGCCCCGGAAGGGCCTCCGGTGCCCGACGACCGTTGGCTGCGTGGTGATGGTGTGTGTGCCTGTGTGCGTGCAGGATCACAGCTAAAGAAAAGACAAAAAAAGAAAAAATCGGCAGGATCAAGGATTCAAGTTGGTCTGGACTGCCGAGCTGAACGAGGCACAGGGCTTCAATGGCAGTTGGACGCTTTTCTCATAAAAGATGCACACGCCCTCCTCCCCCTCCACGGCGACATGACTGCTTTTGGGTATCGGATGCGCTGGGGGTACATGCTCCTTCTTTTGGGCCTTATTGCTCCCTGTACCGATGACTTCTACGGCGCTTCACTTTGGGGTTCCCGGCGCAAGCCTCCCCACCACCGCCGGCCTGTCCGCAGGGAGGCTTCGGAGGCGGTTGAGGCTGTTGCTGACCCTGAAGACGGCCCATGGTCCGCAGATGGTTAGAGCCTCCCGAGAAAGGCAGGATGATGACGTTGGCAGCTCTTCAAACTGTTCAACGGCGAACGGTGAGAAGACCTGGGCATCAGGTTCGGCGAACTCGGCGACGAGCATGCCCGGGAATGGCGGGGCTTGGTAGAGGGGGGTTGGATGATGAATCAGAGACCCCGCCTTTGGAGACTCTGGTGAGGAGGGAACCAACCATGAGAGCCTCAATTTGGAGCGTGGAGCGTGGAGCGTGGAGCTGTGGTTTTGAAGAATACAAGTAAACCAGCTGGAAGAAACCGCTGTGCAGTTGCTAACAAACCTGTAAACAAATCTTAAACAAACTCACGATATCGATTCATAGCAAAGATGGCACCTATCGGAGTGGCTTTGATTGGCGGCGGCCTGTTTGCCAAACAGGAGCACATGGTATGATTGCTTCACTCAAACGACCTGCAAAAAGCAGAAATCTGATCATGTAGCCCGCCCTCATGAAATGCGACAACCTCGCTCTCAAGGCCATCTACTCGCGCTCCCTCAAATCCGCCAAAGAGACTGCCGCACTCAACACCCGGTCCGAAGCAACCCCGGACCTCTACTCGGCCGACTCGGGCCCCGGCAAGTCATACGACGACCTCCTAGCCCGGGACGACATCGCCGCCGTCATCCTCGCCCTCCCGATCCCGAGCCAGCCCGCCCACATCGAGGCCGCCCTCGCCGCTGGCAAGCACGTGCTCGCCGAGAAGCCCCTTGCGCCGAGCGTGGACGCGGGCAAGAAGCTGATCGACTACTACCGCGACGTGGCCGAGTCCAAGGGCGTGACGTTTGCCATTGCCGAGAACTTCCGCTTCAAGCCCGTCTTTGAGTACGCGGCTGCCGAGGCGGCCAAGCTGGGCAAGGTAGAGCACTTCAGCGTGCGGGTGTTTTACTACATGGGCCAGGACACGCAGTGGTACGGCACCGAGTGGCGCGCCAAGCCAGAGTTCCAGGGCGGCTTCCTGCTCGACGGCGGAGTGCACTTTACAGCCGCGACGCGGATGCTCCTCACGGGACACGAGTCCCGCGCGGCCGAGGTGACGGCGTTTACGGCGCAGGTGCAGGCTCACCTGCCGCCCATCGACACGGTCAACGCGGTGGTGCGGCTCGAGTCCGGCGTGAGCGGGACGTACCAGCAGTCGTGCGGCACGCGGCTGAGCGCGTCGGCGTGGGAGTTTGGCTACGAAAGGGGCACCGTCTGCGTCGTGGGCGACAAGGTGACGGTGACGCCGCGGGGAGGGGACCAGACCGTCAAGGAGTTTGAGAGGACGAGTGGTGTGAGCGAGGAGGTTGCGGCGTGGGCGACGGCGCTGGTCGAGGGCAAGTCTGATGAGAGGCAGGCCGTGGACAAGGCTCTGGGGGATCTGGAGATGCTGGAGCTGATGTTTGAGAGCGGGCTGAACGGAGGTGAGGTTAAGAAGTTTAAGCATCAGTAGATGGCCGAGTTCAGTGGTTGGGAATCAGTGGATAGTGTGAGTGTCTATAGATGAGATGTAAGAATACCACTGCCCGCCATGTTGAATACAATTGGAAACCTGACGATAGCCTCATCTGGTCAGAGCATGCAATGTATCCAACCCTTATAAACCAACTTCACTCTACTCATATTACCACCCAAGATACCTAAGAACTCTCTCTCTCTTCCATCTCTACTGAAAACAAACCGTCTTTCTCTACTAAAAGAAAAGCCTAGTTCCCTCCTGTATCTTATCTTTTTGTTACCCGTAATGTCTCGCGTTCGAAGCCCAACATCATGATCTATTTTCACGGGCTCCAATACCTAGACTAGTAAGAAAAGGGTCCGCTACTGGGGTGCTTCAGTGGGTACCTTTAGCTGCTCCCTAGGGTTGTTATCAGCTTCCATCTGCTGGTGCAAGTCGGAAGCAGGCCGACGTGATGAGAAAACATGGGCTAAGCAGGATAAAAGAGCAGTCAGATAGGCCAAGATATCGTCTGAAAATATCATCTCTATTCCAAACATACTCGACTTCCATCTCACAACTTGGACTTTGTCTCGTCATCTTGATGCACAAGCAATTTCTCCAACTCCCGTCGCAGCGTCTCCTCCATCCCGGCCTTGACTGGCCTCCCTGTCTCACGATCGATGAAGACGTGTACAAACTCCCCCACCGCCTTGACTTCATCGAGGCCCTTTTCGAAGAGCGCAATCTCATATGTGACGCTGGATCGGCCGAGCTTGTTGACGCGGAGAGCCAGCTCTGCAACGGCGGGATACGCAATAGACGCAAAGTAGTCTGTGTGGTGGTGAACGCACATGGGATGCTGCGGTGACGAGGGGGGATGGAGATTGCACTTTTCCATGAGATAGGCGTTGATGACGGAATCGAACCTATAGACTCTTGTTTAGCAGAGCGTCTTCATACTCGGCAGCTGCACCCCTTTACTACCCAGGCAACGCTGGCAAAGTCCACTTACAAGAAGTTGTAGATGGAATTGTTCATGTGATCATACATGTCGTTGTCGTTCCTATAGGCAAAAGGGAGTCAGTCTATTGTAACATTATCTGCCTTAAACCCTGGCCTAGATGGCCCTTCGTTCCTCCTGGTGTGTTTCACGATGCTGCTCTGGCATGGCATTCCGCAGCGTCAAACCACCAGGTCAAGTGACTGCCTGCTCATCAATTGCTACACCCCCACGCCCAGAGAGCGCTGTAAATTCCCCGGAGACCCCAAGTTTCAAAGCGGGACGAGGCGTAAACTCACCATCGCGTGCGGTAGTCGAGCAGAAAGCGGTAGTCTTGTCTCTTGCGGGCCTTGAGCTCCGCTGGCGATGCTGTGCCGCCCATTCCTCTGATGATGTAAGCGGAATCTGCCCTGGAGCTGTATGGCGCTTCTCGCTGGAAAGTATCGTTCTCGACCCTCCTTTGTCTGCACCTTGTCGACACACACTGATGCCGATGTGACGATTTCTTCTCACGGTGAACCCCGGTGGTGCCGCCTTGGCTGGCGCAGGGAGGCGTGTGGCTAGTCAACAATACAAAGTAAAACAAGGACAATCGTAAGAGTAGACAAGAATGTGACGGGGATAAGAATCTACACGCCTCAGGGGATATGAGATTCTGAGAGGTGACAGATGACAACCGGGACACGCGGACGAGTATATCGATGCCCGCCGATGAGCGTAGCAAGCGAGACAGAGGCAGAGACACCAAGAATTCGAAAGGTCAGAGCCAAGACAAAAGGCAAAGGGGCGTCGGATCTGGCTAAGGTTGGGCTTGGTAAGAATGAAGGTGATGGGGCTGGTGGTGTGTAAGAAAACCCAAGTCCTGGGTTCTCCGTCTCGAGAGGGAAAAGCCGAGGCTCTTGGATTGAAGCCTCTTTGAGAGCTTGGATGAGATGTGGATTTACGGCGGAGTAGGTAGCATCGAGCGTTAATAGAGGGCTGGGCCTCGGTACCTATTTCGCTTGGCCAACCTAGGTAGGTAGACACCTCGTCGAGTTTAGGGCCTCGATTCAGCGGGAGGGCGCTGTAAAGTGAGTTGGGCAGCGCTATGACGCCCTCGATGGATGGATATGGATAGGAACGTAGTAGGCCATCTCAGGCAAGCGGGGGATGGATCTCCCAGTGGGAATAGCCGTCCGGATACTATCTAAGCAAGGATCCATTAATTTGTTTCAGAGCGTGGCATGGCTTTTTGTTTCACACCGCCCTCGTGGCTCCCAAGACGGCATGAGGCTCCGTTCTGCCACCTCTTACCGTTCGACCTTTTCTGCCACGGTACGTAACCTAACCCACACAAGTTAACTTATCAGACTGTCAACACAATTCGTGCCGCTTCATTAGACAAGACGAGACACATTTCGTACAGTCTCGCCCTGTTACCGGGCCCACGCAACAAAAGAGCATCAGCTGTCTTGTTCGCCTATTCGTTTTGACTTTGAAGCACGCACTCCCTTGACGCCGCACACCTCGCCTATATCGCTGCCTGTCACTGAAAGCGCCGCGTCTTTCGGTTCGCCCGTCGTTGTCCGCTGAGGAATGAGGGCGGCTGCTCTTCGCCCCGGCCCGCCCACCTCCACTCTCCGCAGATCCAGGTCCCTTCCGCGAGCCTCTACGCTTCCTAGTCACGGCACGCGCCCCATCGTAATGGTCTCGTCCCCCCCCAAGCCGGACGAGGAGGCCGTCACCATGGCCTTGCAGAACCTCGATATCCAGAGCGAACAGGATCTGGATCAGAGTCTCACTCCGAGCCCAGACCCGAACAAACCACACTGTGGGAACCCGCAAACCACCATCAACAACAAAGCTCTGAACCCTAGATGGCCCAAGCAAAAGCAGAAACAGAAGCCCCAGGTCCCAGCGGCCGACTTGGACCCCAATGAGCCGCTCATCAAGCCCGTTGGAGACCCTTGGCCCCGGCCATACTATTTTGAGGGCGATGGTCTGCGCCGTGTTGCCCCATACCACTACACCTACAACACCTGGTGCAAGGAGCGATGGCGCAATCGACCCCTCCTCGAGATATACGAGGCTGAATTTAGAGATCGACCCGTCGAGTACTACCGCGATGCGATGGAGCGCGGCAAAATCTTTGTCAGGGGTCGGCACGTTGGGCCCGACTATATTCTGCGCAACGGTGATCTTATTTCCCATACACTCCACCGTCATGAGCCTCCCGTTACCGATGACCCCGTCCTGGTGATTCATGAGGATCAAGATATGATTGTCATCAACAAGCCGGCCGGTGTTCCTGTGCACCCCGCAGGCCGGTACAATTTCAACTCGGTCGTGGAGATTATGAAATCCGACCGTGGCCCATCGTTCATGCCCTACCTCTGCAATCGCCTGGACCGTCTTACAAGTGGCATCATGTTCGTCGCAAAGAATGTCCCCGCTGCCGAGGCCTTGGGCATCAAGATCAAGGAGCGGACGGTGAGGAAAGAGTATATTGCCCGTGTCATGGGCAAGTTTCCTGATGGCGAGGTTATATGCGACCAGCCGATTCTGCAAATATCCCCCAAGCTCGGTCTAAACCGGGTACGTGCAAACGGAAAGACTGCTCGGACTGTGTTTAAGCGTTTGGCCTACTATCCTCCTCCTGGTGGAGAGGAAGCAGAAGAAGATGAGCGCCCCAAGACGCCCGAACAGGCCCAGGAGGAAGGACGCCCGTGGATCAATAAGAAGGGGTACTCTATCGTACGATGTCTCCCAGTCACGGGTCGAACTCATCAGCTTCGTGTGCACCTTCAGTATCTGGGACACCCTATCCAGAATGACCCCATCTACGCCAACGGGCGAGTCTGGGGCCTGGACCTGGGGCACAACGATGCTGACGGCAGCCTCAACTCGGATGAGGACATTGTCAGTCGCTTATCTCGAATGGGCAAGGAAGAAGTCGCAGATGCGGTTGCCTACTATGATGACATGGTTGACAAATATGAACAGCGACGGGCTGAAAAGATGACGGGCAAGGTCTGCGAGCTATGCGAGACGCCTCTGTACTCGGACCCTGGCAGCCACGAGCTGTCACTGTGGCTCCACAGCCTCCGGTATGAGGATGCGGGCGGCAGCTGGTCGTATGTCAGCCCGCTACCACGCTGGGCATTACCTCCGGACGGGATGAACGGGCCTACGACGGTCGGTGGGATGGAGGAGCTGGTGGAGGCGGTAAAGGACGAAAATCCCGAGATATCATGAGAATTCGCTTCAGGACCATGCAACTAAAGAGACTACCACCACATGGCAGCGCCACCAGATAGAACAAAGACGGACGCGGGCGCATATCGTAGACCAACAGCTGGACCCAGCACGCCCTAAGAATTCGCGTTTTGGATACGGAGTACTCTATCGGTCGGCATTCGCAGCCAGAGCCCACCATGGGTGGACGCGAACCCGACCCAGTCTCCAGGATCAGACGACCGGGTTGCCCCGTGGGTTTGCTCATCCCCTGCAGGACAAGTGACGACGTTGGACGGCCTCTTCCCCCATCGCCAAGAACTCTAGTCTCCAAGAAGAGTTCTTGTCGACGAGTGTGCAATGGATGATGCCAGGATATGGCTCCAGACGTCCGTCAGACTTTGGTCGGAAAAGCTGGAAGCCCTGGCTTGTATCATGTGTCGTCTGGGCGGATAACGGTGGCGCCGGATAGCGCTCATCCTGACCGCGCGGTAATGTCGACGACACACGGCAAGACTGAGACACAGCGATGGCAGCAACGGGCAACTCCAAGAGGTCGTGACGACGCGAGAGGCGCATTGTGAAGCAAGCTAGCAGCAGAGAATGCCGCTGGCCCGGAAAAGCCTGACGGGGCGTTTAACCTCGCAGACGCCGGCAAGCCTCATCAGACGGAGAAACGGGATCTCAAGAATCCGGATGGGCTGGGGGAGAGGCCAAACAAGCCATATTACGACCTCGGATTAGAAACACTACAACTAATCAGCCAGAACGGGGCTTGCATGGCTCAACGCATTCCACGGTGAACATGGGCCAAGTTGCCCGGCCCGGCCACGATGGGGCATTGGACCCTTGAGGATGGATCCTGTGGTTGAGCAACAAGGCCCTCTGCCAAGACCATACACGACGGGGATGGGGAGACCAGAGCGGAGTGGTCCACCTGGGCCGGCAAGATTTGGGAGATTGGCTTTGGAGCAAGATGAAGCTTGAGGGGATGGGATGAGACTCGCGACTGGACCATTGGACTGAGGTCGGCCAGATGTGAGATGTGAGAGGATATGGTATATCTATCTGCCTATCTGCTAATCATAACGATGCATCGGCCAGGAGTTGAGAGGCCATATCACCAGCTCAACAGACGACCTACACACGCTGCAGCAATTACAGACTATAGCAGTTATGTACTATCGACTAGATGGTCAAAGAGAACCAGGACTATCTATCTTACCCGGCGTCTAAAACAAAACAGACCAAGAAACCCGACGGCACATGGGTTTAATCAGCATTAGCAGGGGGCCATGGAATTGTGGCGGGCGATCGTGCATCACGCCCACCACGAAAGCCATCAAGCCCCTCGAGGGAGAGAAGTGGTCAATGTTTTCTTTTTCTTTTTCACACTTTATTTCCTGGGGTAAAGAAAAGATGGTTCAGAGGGAGGGAAGGAAATGGGCTACGTATTTGCTTTTTCCTCCCCGGCGGGTTCGCCGGGAACAAGCAAGCCCCCTTGCTTGGTATCGTCAACGGCAGCCATCTGAGGTGTTACCACGTTGCCGGGTCGGCATGTGTTTAAGGATTCTGATGCATGGTGTGTAGGTGTCTTTGTTCGAACAACCCAGATTATGAATTGAGGAGTTGAGTGACACGGGGATGGAGTTGACTACCTATACGGGGAGCCCTGTAGAGCGGACCTGGGAGGTTGGAACAAGGGCCCTGGAGCTTCAACTGGGGGAGCGTCATGATAGGATGGATCACGCGGCATTGATGCGGCACAGCGAGAGAAAGAGAGGGAGATGAAGAGACCGATGCCATGGAATAGGTAGCTGAACCTCAGCTCAACACCACACGGAAGCACGCCTCAAGTTTGGACTCGACGCCTCACGGACATGACGCCATGAGAGTTTGGCCTTCGGAAACGCCTTGGAACAAAGAGAACATTCTTTTTGGAGGCCACACTCGGACTTTTACTTTGCATGTTGGAGCTGCCCAATCAGCGACTCAACATGGCTTTCGGCGCTTGGGACATGTCAACTTTTTAGAGTCTCGGAGCCGTAATCGCCGTGTGCGATGCCTGCCACCCGCCATATCTCCGGTCCCAGTCGCCACGCGTCTGTGTGTGTGTGTGTGTGTTTGAGAGCTGAAGCAAAGCAAAGTAGCACCCCGAGATTCGCCCATGATGGCTTCCCACGGCTTTGGAAATTTCCGCGACGGCTGATTTGCGGAGACATGACGGATTGCCATGTGCATTATTCAATGAGGGCGCGGTGAAGCGCTCAGTCGTGCACGCGGAGATGGCGCCGCATGAGAAAATAGATGCGACTGGTTTCGTTGGAGGGGGGGATGCCTGATCTACAAGGGAAAAACGACAGAAGAAACAATGCGCGTCTTGTTCGCGGGGAATCCGAACAAGGGATGCCATGGAGTTGAGTTGCCATGTGCTATGCATCCGGGGAACGGCACACACATCAGCTCAAGAGTTCCCCATGATGATGACATTGGGAACTTGAGGCTTGAAGCTGAGAGGATAGAAGGCTTCTAGCGGTTGCCGCTCATCGTCATCTCGCTGTGTGTGTTGTAGCAGAAGCTCGCATCTCGCAGTCTCCTGCAACGCTCCCACGTTTTCCGTCGCCCATGTATCTTTGATGCGGTACACACAGTACTCCGTACACTACACTACAATACGCCTCATGATATCTCATGCCTTGGATGCGCATACAATACCACCTACACCAAGTAGCTAGGCACGCACGCCCTCTCTTGTCCCCCTGGCCCAACGTGCTCCACCGCCAACCTCGAGTCCCAGCTCCACTTCAAGGACAGGCCGTCGACCGCACAACGCGCTATGCGTCCTAGTGAAGCCACGGGATGGAGCCACGGTCCCAGGGGGCCGTGGGAGGCCCACGCCCTCCCCGACTACGCCGGGAGTCGGCTAGGCCTGCCCTGCAAGCGGCCCACGGCCAAAGTCTATTTCTGCAGGGTCATCAGAGTTGCTGGTTGGTACATGGACACAGAGACAGAAAACAACCCTAGGGAAAACAACCCTAGGGAAAGCGTGCCATTGTCGCTGTTGCCCTGGGCTTTTCCGCCTGGCGCTGTAACCCGTCGTCGACGGTGGAAAACATGGCCTTTGCACCATCATCTCAGGGCCCTATTTCCCATTTCCCATTTCCATAAGCCCACGCCAGCCCGAGTACAGCAGAGTGTCTGAGACAGACACGGCACGCACCCCATGGCGTGGGCCCCAGGTGAGCACGCGAAGAGAGACGCCATTCGCCCCATGCCTTTGCAACTCCACTGCTGGCCGTCCAGTGATAAGCAGCTTATTGGGTTTGTCTGTCGCTGAATGTGTCCGGCAGGACGGCAAACTCTGAAAGAGAGGGCGGCGAAGGGCACAAGGAAAGGCGACCGATGCATCGTCGGATGGGAGTTGCAGGCACTGTACCTACAGCATCTCTCACCGTTTCGACGAGGGCGACCAGGCATTGGCTTGCGGCCAACCGACGATACTTGGGCGCATGCTGCTTGCTGCTTGCTGCTTGCTGCTTCTTACAGCAGATAGATAGCATGTAGATAGCATGTACCCACTCTCCTACCTCTCTCCTACCTAGCCCATAACTCCGCCAGTATCTGTGGTCCGGTAGGCGGAGGCCCCTCTTGAGAATGAGACGGACTGGAACAAGAGTGAGATTGGGCCCGTGAGCTTCAGTGGGCCGTGGATCTTGGGCCATGATCCATGAATGGGGACGGGAGAAGCCATGGGCTGGATACATGCCCAACCAGCAAGTGCAGCAAGTTGCAGTATCAGCGTGTGCCAAGACCAGACGAGGCCAAGCCAGGCCACGAAGCCAGTCGTCCTTGGCTGTTCTAGCTCTACTACGAGGAGTGCTTGACAATGGGGTAGAGGAAGCAGGGGCGTTGTTGATCTCTGGACAGTGACAGTGACAGTGACAGTCTCTCGTACTCTGTCAGTCACTCTGTCAGACTGTCACACACCCAGTCACTCACTGTGAGCCTCTCTCTCTCTCTCTCCCCCTCTCTTTCTCTCTCTCTCATCTATCTATGTATCCTCCATCTTCCCGTCCGGGCTTGATCCGGGAGACTGGACGATGCACCCACAAGCATACAAGACACAAGCCACCCCCGAACCTTGGAAAGGTTGGTCCGCTAAAGGCGCACGCACCACACGCATGGGAGGGTCCCATCTACAAGCAATACTATGTAGGTATCTGGTACCGTACCGTGGCGCACCGGACCGCGCTGGACCAGAGCGAGGGGACCCACGTTTGGGACATGGGGGTATCTCGAGGGAAGTTGAAGGGTCTCTGAGGGTCTCTCTATCAAATACACCATTTCTCTGGGTAGAGAGAGAGGCACTCACTCACACTCTCACACTCTCACTCACTCACAGGCAGAGGCGCCAGATGGAAAATGGTATAACTAACACCCCTGGCCCGCCGAGCAGAGAGCCTGGCCGATCAAACTAGCCGATCTCCATGCGAACACTTGCTCCAAGACTTTGACTTGTGCTCCACAGCTACGAAGAACATACCCTTGCCTGCACCATCTAAATACCCCAACTCGCGACCTTGGGGCTTCTTTTCTTTTTCCTTTGCTTCTGCAAGATCCTCTTACACTCAGACAACTCTTGCTGTGTATCACGCCTCTCATCCCACATACAAGCCAGACAACAGCAACAACCCACGCCGAGCTTCTTTGACTTGACATGATCCCCTCCATGTCCTTCCGTCGAACTGCCTCAGATATCACCTCGTCTCCCGACTCACCACATAGCAACAGCAACAACACCGACAGCATGACCCGTTCATCCTCAGCAGAGCCCGCCAAGTCGAGCAAGCGGAAGGGTATGTCTTCTTCGTCAGCCATTGCCTTGCTGTCGCCTCTTCCCCCACAGGCAGGCAATGCCTCTCTGGAGGGCTCACCACTAACATGCGCAACCTCACCAGGCACCCGAAGCGTCTCTACTCTCACACCCTCACAGCTGGCCCGCAAGAGAGCCAACGACCGCGAGGCCCAACGGGCTATCCGGGCGCGGACCAAGGAGCACATTGACCGCCTGGAGCGCGAGCTGGAGGACCTCAAGAGCAAGCACAACCGCGACCAGACGGTCCAGGAGCTGCTGCGCCGGAACAAGGTGCTCGAAGAGGAGCTCATGCGGTTGAAGGAGAACATGGGGGTGCCAATGACCTCTTCGCCTTATTCCACGCCAGGTAAGCATCGCATATCCACACGGCTCTTCATATATACTGACATGAAAACAGTCTACGATGACACCATCAGCACAGGCAGCGGCGCCATCCCCAGCCCTCGCGACTCACCCTTCCCCTCTGGCGACTACGGCTCACTCCCCGACTACGGACAGCAATATGTCCCCCTCCCCAACAACTGCGAGTCGTGGGCCAGCACCGTCCCCTGCCCCGTGCCCTCAAACGTCTCGAGCCCGTCCTCGTCGGCCGACGACTACAGCGCGGGCTACATCCCCACGAGCGTGCCAGCGTCGATGCTGCCCTCCAACAACACAAGCTCGTCGAGCATCAGCGCCGTGGGGCACCACAAGGACGTGATCAAGATGGAGTACGACGACCTGGACCATCACGGTACGATCCCCCAAGGACTACCTGATGTACGTCTGGGAGAAGAGGCTAATCACGTTCAGTGTCTAGACGCCGGATTCCGCCTCACCAATCCCTCGCTTCAGCACGCCAGCCCCCATTCCTACATGCAGCACCAGCAGCCCGCCTGGACCATGTATCCCGTCTACTACCCCCAGGCGCAGTCCTCGGTCCACTGAAGGGCCACCCGGGCGGTGGCTCGACCTGGCCGGTGCCTGTCCTGGCCACGCGGCCAGCCTGTCGCTTTGACGAGCTGCTGGTAGGCTTCCTGCACGACTGTCGTCGCATGGCCACGGCCGAGGCCATCCACCAGACGCTGGGTCCGCCTGCCATGGACCTGAGGTCGCTGTTCAGCAGCCAGGGACAGCTGGCGTGCTCACCCTATCCCATCACCGACCTCATCCGCAGCCTCATTGATATAGCCGGCATGACGCGACTCACTGAGCGCATCGCCATCTTTGCGCCCCTGCACACCTTGATCTGCTGGCTGGCGCACCCCATGCCCGAGAGACAAGCGCGCATATGCGACGATCACGTCCCTTGTGAGCGGCAGCTGTCGACCCCGCACCCTCAATGGCTCGACCTGGTCCTCTGGGGCCGTCTGCGCGAGGCCATGTTGGACAGACAGGACCTTTACGCAACGGAAGAGTTCCAGCGGGTTTACTTTGACGCGCTGCGCCTCGTCAACTGGCCTTATGCGCCGTTGGACGGCCTGGTCACTGATCCTCAGACGGGCCACGTTGGGCTCACGGATGCCTTCATGGCACATGCTATGAACGGGGCCAACTGGCGTCTCAGCGACGTCTTTGCTCAACGGTACCCCGAGCTCGGCGGGCTTGTGGGCCTTGTCGAAGACAGCACTTAGTCCTGCTTGATGGCTATTCCTGCTGGTACTTGTGGTGACCAAGCATCACATGCTGAGGATCGACTCTTTGTGGGAGAATACGGAACCACATTGTCGATCAGAGGAGACTGGGACACTCCCGCCGCGGCAAGCCAGTCCATTTCCACGATGATCATCTATCCTCCCCCACACTCCTCCCACCTCTCAGCCGGACCACATACATCAGCCCGCACATGTCATGCCGTTGGACATGACCATCACGTCATATAGAGGAGGATATACCACCCCCGGCAAACAAAGCAACCACCAACGGGCCGGGGGGATCTTGTATTACATCTTACACCATGCCACCTTTTACGTTTCTTGCTTATTCATTGGAGTTTTGCTATTTTTGGCGCGTGTATGCGAAGGGCGTGCAACGACATGCATTGCATTGGGAATTCATGGCTGGGGGGCAACGGGGAAATTGGCGATACGGGATTTAGAAGGGAAAGGAAGGCATCTGCTATTTTGGACAAGGCATCATCTGTTTCCAACATTTCCTGGGGCGCCACGAGGCAACAAAAACAGGGATTTATCATGCCTCGACGTGTGTGTGTGCACTAGCCATGAGGGAAGGGAAGCTACTACTAGGTATTACAGCTAGTTACCACCAAGAAAACGACAACGGGGGGGGGGGGGGAATCCAATGGACGATAACTTCATTTCCATGCCTGAAGCACTTGACGTCGGTGATGACATTCCAGCCCTGCAAGACCGGGACTTGACCCCTGACCAACGGACAAGGGATGTAATTCTAATCCTGGGTCTCTCTTTTCCCTTTTCCTTTTCCCTTTGCCTTGTTCAAGGGTTTGGCACAAAAGGGGAACGGTGACGACGATACCCCGGCCTGTCTCATCTCGATCGTTCTACCGTTGAAGGCCCCCTCCCCGTCCCCTGGCCACTTGCTGAACTCTGTTCTCCAACCTGGGAACGTGTAGAAGCTTGTCAAGACCCTCCCCCGGTCTCCTCAAGAACATACTAGCTCAAAGCAGAAGCTCCACCCGACCCGCCGTCGTCTGGGGAGGGTCGGTCGGTTGGTTGGTACATAGCTTACGTATCCGTACCTAGTAAACAGATAGGCCCCCCCCCCTCCCCCAGGAGGAAACGCTAGACTAGGGGTAGGGGATGGATAGATGCTACTGCTACGCACTAGTTCTCTTGGATTGCACGAGCTGGCGGGCGCTGGCACGCGGCGATGGAGCACACGCCAGGGGGAAGGGGAGGGTTAGGGGGGAGAGAGAGAG
>JABEYC010000487.1:0-44233 GCA_013266195.1 Fusarium zealandicum
GCGGACGCGTTCAGAACCAGTGGCGCCATGTGTTCAGGCACAATCTACGGAACTCGGCGAAATGCCAATGACGTCTAGAAGCAGGATGAGCTGACATTCGATGAGGCTGGGGCACAGACAGCTTCAGGCTACAAGCCACTGGGACATGCATGTTCAATCCATGCTCCTTATTGCCGAGGCTCTTGAACCATGGAATATTCGATATCTTCGAGCACATAAGACGGCGTAACAAACTTGCCGACGTAGTAGCCTGTCTCCTTAGTGCTAGAGCTCTTGAATTACAAAACCGCGATTCGATATCCTTGAGCACACAAGGTAGCGTAATAAACTTTCCAACGTTGTAGCCTATCTCCTTTAGTGCCGACGCTCTTAAACCATGGAATCGCGATTTAATATCCGCGAGTATATAAGACGGCATGATAAACTTCCCGACGTTGTAGCCCATCTCCTTTAGTGCTCAAGCTCTTGAACCATGGAATCGCGCTTCGATATTGTCGTACTCAATATAAGCCCCGTGTGCTCTGTTGCATTATGTAGGGTCCTTGCACTTTTGCCTATTCGGCATAGTGATTTAGTTTGACAGATATCCTTGAGTGCATCCGATATCTTTGGGGTACAGGTATATATAGTGAGTGGCGTAGCAAATGGCCGTATTTAGATCAAGGGCTCGCCGAATTTATCACATTGTTCTGCGTCTACACGTAAGGGGGCCGAAGCGAGGAACTACAGCGCCATTACCTATGCACTAAATGTACTGCGGTGTCGCCTCACAAGCATCCAGCGCCGCGTTGACGAATAGTTTGATATTACGCTCGCTGCGGACCTTGTCCAAGGAACAAAGTGTCAAGAATAACAGGTTTTCCCATGGGATTACGAAGCAGATCCACAAGATCCCCTCTCTACGGCGTACCGGTTATTATTGAAAAGGCGTAATACAGCGCCGAGCATCCATAATCGGAGTTGATCGACGCATTGCCTCCCAAGACGGGTCGGTCCCAGGACAAGACGATAGACAAACCCTGCGGAGAAGCTGTGATGGCAGCGATGGTTGTGGGGAGGCCGTCGCCACAGAAGCAGAGATCGAGCTGGATGCGTTGGCCTTTGCACTGTCAGGGCTGGGCGGTCGAGGACGGGGTCGTAGATGATTCCAGCGGGAGCCGTGGCGGAGAGAGGCGATGGACCAAGGTAGATACAGCCTAGATAGTAGAGATTTAGAAAAGAAAAAGAGCTATAACTTATCTATCTTGATGCCGAACATTTGTTGGAAGAGGGAGCTCCCACCCGATTCGAGGACAAGAGGGGATCCATCGCTAGAGCTTTCTAACAAGTAAATGAGATGCAGTTTGCTTGTAAGCGCACGAGAAAAGTCAAGGCGGAACACCCGTTGGGATAAAATAAGCAATGGATTCAGTGGTTCCGTCTCGCTTGTCGTGTTTCCCCATGACCCAGGATGATTAGCATCGAGGCTCCACTGTCATGGCAGCATGAAGCCCACAAGGGGGTTCTTGTGGTGATCACTCACGCGATTCGATGCGGGCGTTGAATCCTGGTTCTCGGCGTTGGAATCTTGTTTGCTGACACTGATGCTATGCTGTTTCGTGGGATATCTGCGAGCACTCACGTCGTCAAACAGTGAACATATTGACTTGAATTTCTGCGACATCTTGCAATGGCCGTCAGGGGGGGGACACATTATCAAAGGATACCGGACACCAAAACATGCGTATAGTAATCATATTGGTTAGTTGGACTTTAATCATGAGTCAGAGACAAACGCCATCAATATTGGGGCACAGTGGCCACCGAGACGTCTAGCTAGGGATATCCCGAGTATTTTCATCTTATTCTTTGTAAAGGAAAACACGCAAAATCAGCCACTGTCTCCTGGTCCAACAGTGTGAGGTTTGGCACCGGTTGTGCTGTGCACAAGATTCGGCCGTGGTTCGACATGCTTCTTATCTACCAGGTCCTCGCATGGACGGGATTATTCAAGTCGTATTCAGAACAGGATTAAGAAGCTACAGAATGAGCTTCAACACCGTCGCGGACAAGTAATTTCGGACTCCTCCGCGCCTAAAGGCGCACTTGAGCAGCCATCAACGATATACAACATCATCGCAGAAATGGGTGCTCTTTCTATCCTGGCTTCCTCCTACGCAGCTACCTTTGATGGACTGTCGCTATCAACTGTGGTACTCGCAGTTGCAAGTCGGAGTCTGCGCTCTTCTTTACCTGCCGTAGAATCCTCAGGTCTTTCTACCAAAGCAGCGTACTGCTATTAAACTGGTTCAAAACTAAATGAAACACAAACATACCCATGGCTGCACCTTTTCTCTGTTCATTGGTTTTGGGCGTAGTTCAATCATCCACGGGTGTTTACGCTCCCTCTTTAGACCCGGCAGCGAGTATGTCACCTTCTTCCTCTCTCGAAGCACCGACAGTATGGCTTAGCAATGGTATCTCGCGAGCCGACGATTCTACCAAACACCATCGGCAAGGTGCAGTTTCTTCTGTTTCTCCTCCAGTTTGCAACCTTGAAACCGTCTATCGTCGACGTTCGATATCGCATTGGCGTTGGCATGCGTAATTGCGTCGACCTAGGCTTGCATCAATGCCCTTGATAGACGGTGAGTGCAAATCTGCTCGAAGCCCGCCGGAGACTCTGGTGGAATATGTGCTCTTTCGAAAAGTCTACAAGTAAATGTCGACCGTGCCGGCTCCGCCGGTAAGCTCAAGGGGGTGACGCGCACGCGGGTATCTCATTATACCTCCGGCTGAGCCCTCGCTGCGGTCGGGTTCGACCTTTTGTGAGCCGCGGGTTATCCAAGGAAATGGAAATGGCTTGTAAAGAGAGGCGCATTGCCACATTTTGTAAGTAAGTGAATGCGAGAGGTAGTAAGGCGGATAAGGAGGGGGGGTAGAAGGGATTTTGACATTGAAGAGGAAGGGCGGTCTACTTCCAGCGGAGTTTAACCCAATCCCTGGTTGTTATTTGCCCTTGCGGCTAGTGATTGTGGTAGCTAATACCCACAGCTTTTACCTCAGATTCCCATAAGTAAGCTACGCAGTAATCTTGGATTAGTTATTACTTTCTTAGATGCTTGCTAGGTCGTCATCGCAACGGAATGATTAATCAAAATAGTAAGCCAAGATATATATATATGAGACAAACTACTTGATTCCTGCCATAATGTCGCACCCAAATCTCAAATTCAGATCCATTTCGGTTCCGAGATCGGGGACCACCCCAGCCCTGATCGCTCCACCAAAGACCCATCTCATTGGGACAGTCCGCGCGTTGCAATCTTATCTGATCATCAGATTGCAACGTGATCCTATCATCATTACTCAACCTCGCAAGTTTCAAACTCGTTTAGGCATAGAGTCGAGTTTTCTCGCCATAAGCCGATTATTACCAAGCCTGACACAGGTGCCACTTCACTCGGCTTAATTATCTCTCTGGAGAGCTGCTCTGCCTTTATCTTGTCAACATCCTCCTCCGCCGAGACCATGACGCAGCTGCCTTTGGCGTTGGATCACGCGCATGCTCACAACTCGTGCCAGTTCACGCTCCCCACGCGCAGAGGAGACTATGTCATTCAGGTTTCCTGGCCCCTCTGCTGGAGCGAGGATCGGATCCCGCCCGAGGAGGATGGAAAGGTCTCCACCATGTGAGCAAAAGGCCTCAGTTCTCGAGTCGAGGGCATAATCATTTAGCTGACTCTGGTATAGCTATGTTGTCGATGGCAATGCCTACTTTTTCACAGCTACCGATGTCGTCCGTCGTCTAGAGTTTATGAACGAGACTCGGGCGGTCATTGTAGCTATTGGCTATCCCAATACGAAATGTGTCTTTGACAAACGAAGATCTGGTGATCTGACCCCTTCGTCGTCAACGGGAGTATACGATGCTCCGCCAGGCCGTGATGGAAAACCCATGACAGACGTCACCTTTGGAGGAGCTTCGGACTTTTTGGACGTCATCCGGACTGACGTTATGGGCTACGTCGAAGACACTCTGTTCCCAAACGCCCCGCTCAAGAACGGTTTCAAGGCTCTGTTTGGCCATTCATACGGAGGAATCTTTGCACTGAACGCTCTATTCACCAAGCCCGAATCGTTTGATACCTTCATCGCCGCGAGCCCGTCAATCTGGTTCAACCACAAATGCATCGTCAGGGAACAGGAGCCCCCATTCCACGAGCGCGAGCCTCCCACCGGTCGAGCCCCGCGACTTCTGGTCATGTTTGGAGGCGCCGAGCAGGTCCTGAACAGGTACCCGGGCGAGACTGATGACAAGTTTGAGAGCAGAAAAGGCTGGGCAGTCAAGAGGGCTATGAAGGATAACGCGCTTGCGTTGGTGGAGCGTATGGAGAAGTCGCCCAACGTGCGGAATGTCTGGCATTGGGAGTTTGAGGCTGAGGAGCACGGCGGCGCTGCTCCGTGTGCGCTGCAGAGGGGACTTGTTCGGTTTCTGCTGGACCAGAAGATTGACTTGTAGAGCCATAGTTGGGAGGTTGAACTGCCTGCCAGTAGTTTGATATGCGTCAGATGAAACAGGTTCCAGTAAGGCCTTGGATATTCAACGGCTACGGTTATTATGGGATAATAGAAACGGTAGAATCTATTGACTCGTCTTATCTAAGCCTTCTTTGCCGGCTGACCGGTAATCCAGTTGAGATGTCCACAAGGCCACAGAAACATCTCTTTCCGCTCCGTAACTTTGAAGAAGCGTTTCAACCTCTGCAGGCTTCCGCGTACGGAGTGATGATACAATGCCATCCCAGACAAAGACAAGTCCTCCATTTCAGGGCGTAGTAGGGCGCAGAGAGCATGACGCCAATCGGTAGGAGGTTGGCGATGAAGCTTAGGATGCTGCGGTCCTGGAGCTCGAATATTGCGAACCCTTGTTGTGTGTCGACAGTGTCTTTCAGTATACGCTGAGCTAGGTCATCCTCAAAGTGATGAAATGCTAGGCTGAATAGGCGAAAGACTTGTCGTCCCTCATACGTAATATGAGGACTCTGGCTGGAGATGCGCTTCCAAGCGTCGATATTTGGATGAATACCCGTCAAGACAAAGTCGACCTCTTCCCGGTCGCGGTTACGGGGATAGGTGTTGGTCTAATACTCTACAAGCGGCGCCGGACCACCGGCTCCAGCGCAGAAATCAACGGATATATGGGAGGAGATTGAAGTTTCCAGGTGCTGGATGAGCTTTGAAGCTACAATCTGAGCGGGCGAGCGACTAGGGATGGGTAGATTGAGGGACCAGGTGTGGGAGATGATGGCCTGGATTATCACTCGAGAGATGATGGGAATCTATAGGAGACTTATCGGTTTTTCTTAGAATCAAAATAGGCCTATAATATACCATGGCTGGTCGTCAATCTCAAAGAGATGCATGCGTTGTAAAAGACGGGCCAATTTGCAGGGTAGATGCTCGATATAGAACTGACAGAGAAAAAGGAAGCACTCCAACAACTGACGTATGAGCCTTATATTGTCTTTAAGACCAATACTACTTTCAACAGACCCTTGAGCATGTGGTATCATGGTGCGGCCCAGGCTAGGGGCAAATACTCGAAATGTTCACCACGATCGATCCTGGTTCTACAAATTATTAGTAGAATTTACGTCTTTTTTTAACTTCAGGAGAGCAGGTTCTATCAGGGAAACTACATATGCCGCCATGCGTTTCCTTTCTTTGGCACCTTTCAGTGCGGCTCTGAATCATTCCAATTACACAAAGTTCACTGGCCATCGGTGAAGCCTAATCATTTGCTTCTGCATGTCCGCTCACACATCCAGCATTTCCAATTTCCTATAACAGGCCTATGGCAGTTGCAGTGGCACCAACAGGTCTCGCCGGCTTGGAAATATATTCCTTTGGGTTTGCTTGCCTTTGTGGTAGTTTTGATTGTCGAAGCCGTTGTGGCTGTGGCTAGGGTAGCACCTTCGGATGTAAGAGACTGGACCGCTGTGGGATTGGCATTGATGTCTTTGTCCGGTGACTTGTCGGGAGTCGGCTCGTTGTCCTGTATTGAAGACGATTTGGTGTTCTGTTTGGGAGAAGACATGGTCACGGAAATGAGGGTGAAGATAGCTAGAGGAGTGCAGCTAGACTCATACTTGAAAGCTAATGTCAAATGATCTAGGGCCGGGCCAGTCGCCAATGGGTAAATGGATGGTCGAACTAGTTAACGGTTTGACGAGACAGCCTAGAGATTATATATGACATTAATGTCCGTGGGACAGGTACTCCAGTCAAGCGTGATACTCTGCCATGGTCTCATATTACCACAGCTTTTGATGCGCTTTGTTCAGTCATCAGCCTCGATGTTGTCATGCAGATACGGAATTGGAGGTTACTGCAGGTGTATTCGAGGCGACAGGGTCCAGGTACACGGCGGCCAAGGCTGCTTCTGGAGGGACCGTGGGACGCCGCTCTCATGATCTGGTGGCCTACAAGAACCGGGAACTCGGGCTAAGATCTCCTAAACGAGTTATCTGAGCCCAAATGACACACTTTGTAATGGTTGGTACATCATCTCGCATTACAATCCTTGTACTAGCGAATAGCAACTGTCATTCTTGTACAGGGCCCGCCCGCTCTCCCTTGGCCCTGGGGAAGCCCTGTTTGCTTCTTGCACTTCAAACACCCTCAAAGGTCGCACACCAAGATCTCCAGACTCTTGATAAGTTATTATTGACGCATGATCAACATGGGTCGTGAATGGCCCCCCTTTAGAAAAGACCCCGGAAAGAGCATATTGTCCATCTTCGCCTATCCAACCTCACCAACTCAACCATGTCCTCTTTCCCAACAACTTAGGCTACATGACACAGCACTCTTCTGGGCTGGGGTTCTCTTTTATTGCACTGTTTTCAACCAGCGCCAGGTCTGGTTCTTGCAGCTGTTCAGGAGGCGCCAGACGTAGGCGCAGCTCGGCAAACTTGGCCCTCCACCAATATCCCATGTCGATCCATTTCGTCACCGTCCAATCCTCCTGATACTCGGACAGCAGCCCCTCGATCTGAGCTTTCATGTCTGGCTCTTCTGTTGAAGCCCAGCCAATGGCAAGCGTCAGAGGAACATGGCTCGCTCCCAAGGGTCTGTACTGGCTTATCTTCTCGGCCATGGTGACGACCTCGGTGCAGCACAGCGCTCCCTCTCCCACCAGGGAAAGACTATACGGGTCGAACGCCTGCATCAGCTGCCCCATAACGAGGACTACCGCAAGAAGCACCGAGTAGGCCGAGTTGTAGGAACGCGAGAGCCGCAGCTGCATGAGGGTTGGCGAGGAGCCGGGAGGGAAGCTGACGGCCTTGACGATAAGGGATATCTTGTGCATGTCGAGAAGCAGCCGGTGATAAGCACATGTGATATCCATGCGGTGCAGCTCTGGCTCGTTGATGAAATCCGGCAACCGGGCCAGGTTTCGTATCGAGAGACTGGGTATACCTCCAGAGTTTTGCTGTACTTGTCTGGCTTGTGAGGCCTCTGGAGTTGAAGTTTGCGGGTGTGCATCCCTGAACCTGTCCAGCATATCCCAGAACCACTGGTCTAGTTTGATCTTTGGGTTTGTAATGCTCTCTATGATCTGTAGGCTGTGTTAACTCGCCGCATAGGCGGAGAACTTGGGGAGGTGCATACCACCGGGACACAGAACGTAATGATCATCTCAGCCTCGAAGCCTGCTTTCCAGTTCTCTCTGGCAGCAGCCTTTAGTAGGTAGGCCAGGCCCTCGCCGTGGCTGGTGCGGTGATCATCTTCCCGACCAAGCCAGCCCTAAGCGGCGTTAGCACTATGCACGGGTATTTCCATAGGGCTTAGAGCGTTACCCACCTGGCAGATCATGATGAGATAGATGGCGCACATGGTCTCTGGTGTCCTGGCTTTGCGGGGATCGCTCAGGCACGACCTCAGGGACTTGAGGGCGTGCACATACTTGGTGAGGCCGGCGATTGATTGGTAGCCCTGGCATTTGTGAAGCATGGAGAATGCAGTGGCAAATGCATCTGCAGATGCGTCGAGGGCTTCGTTCTGGCCCAGCCTAGCGGGAATGTGGCGAAGAAAGTCTCCGTAGCAGGTCAGGTCATATCGCAGGTCGGTGATTTCAAGTCGAGATATAAGTGCGCTTGTTATTGTGTTGGTAGGGTTACTGGGCACCCGAACCAAGGTCTGGATAGTCCATGGAGGCGATGACGAGCTTTGAGACTGAGAATCGGAACTGCTTGTGGTAGTTTCTTCTTCTGTAAGAGTCTGCGGATTGTCGGTCCCAATCTCAATCGTCTGCACCTTGAACTTGTATCGCTGCTTGCCAGAGCCAATACATGGGATGCTGAGTCTCGTGCATCTCGAACAGGCTGGTTTGCCCTGGTCGCACTTTGACCAAGAGTTAGAGATGAGAACAACAAGCTGGTACGAGTGACGAACCTTTTTCTTCTGCTTCCTACAGGCGTCACAGCCCTTGCCAGAGGGAACACCCGGCATGGTAGAGAGCGCGGTGTATTACCCAATGTAGAAACACACGAGCACTTGTGGAGGTGGCCCACGACGGAGTTGAGAAGGGAGCAGCGAGCACGGCGGAAGATATGGCGCTTTTGGGGGTCCTCTCGCCCCGCCCCCATGAGGACGTGAGAGGCTATTCACGACAGGGGGGCTCAGCTAAGCTCCAGCCCGTGACTTGGCACACGTAGAGATGGAACTGGGAGGGGCTGATGTGATTGGGAGATGCCTCCGAGTCCTAGTCATCTCCACCACTAGAGTCGCAGAGCGCACGGTTTCTCCAAGTTGGGCATAGCTTACTGTGTCGCGGGTACGAAGCTTGCATGTTGAAATGTAGGACTCTGGCACTTTTGCTGCTGCTGCTGACACTTGTAGAACCCTTTCTTTCTTTCTTTCTTTCTTTACTGCAAGACGACTCACTATGGCTCGCGCATACTCTCAACATGCTGACCGCAGTTGGAGGGCAAAGGCGAATCAAGTCTCCAAGATCCCCGAAGCCCGTGATAACCCTGGCTGAAGATGACCCGCCAATCTTGGATCGCCGGTACCCGACGTAACCATACATGGAATAGACTCAGCCCTGTGCGATGCTTGTTCTGTGCCCTTGACAGGGGGCTACGATCGCCACTAACAGGGCTGTGCTCGACGTCAACGGTGCCGCTACCATCGCTCCGTTTATCACTAATATGGCATATGAGATGCTCATCACATATCTAGTCTTGCCAGGTCTCAAACAGCACTGCCAATGCCATCGCATCCAGTCCCGATGCTTAAATAAACATCAGGTATATAACCCCAGGTCTCGCCTTTAATTGCATCGAGTTAGTTCTCAGCCCAGCGTCGGACGAGATTAAGCAACCTCTCCAGGAACAAACACCAGCCAACCATTCACTCCAACATCACAATCATGAAGGACCTTTTGAACAAGTTTCTCTATGGGCCCACAGACCCTCGAGGCACTGCCGGAGCCGGCAACGGCACACAGGTCTTCTCCGTCCAACCGAACCCGCAGGACGAGAATACCATCTTCATCATCCCGGCCGGACAGCCCAAGGAAGCGCCCCCGCTCTACACCATATCTAAGCGGCCTTCCAAGCCTAATTTCGTCGTCTTCCGAGGCCCCCCGACACCGCAGAACACTGTTGCAACAGCAACCATGCACATGTCCTCCACAACCGTTGATCTCTCGATCTACAACCAGCCCATGGTGGTCAAGAACAGCTCGCTCTCGGGGAATTGGTCGCTCGAAACCCCTCAAATGGGCACCTTCAAGTGGAAGGTCAGCCAGTTGACAGGGACTGGCTTTGAGCTCAGCGACGGGGGTGGTCGGAAGCTGGCAAAGTATGGCAGCGCAGGCATCACCCGGTTGATGGACAAGCAGTTGACGGTGTACGTGCCGTGCGACGAGTTCTTTATCGTCACCATGTTCCTATCGGCGATAGCTTGCAAGGAGCTGACCAAGATCATTGAGGAGGTGGTAGGCGAAGTCGTCGGTGGTATAGCGGGCGCTTAAGCGGACAGGGGGTGGTGCATCGATTTCTAGCGCAGGCGTTGAGGTATGCATGGGATAGCGAGTACGTTTTCATCGATATGAGGGATTTAGATTGTAATTCACATTCATCATGCAGAAGGGGAGAGGTCTTTTTCGTCAATGTGCTATAACCACGTATAGGGAAACGGTCCACACTACAGGGTCGAGATAAGGCTTCGATAAAGTTACCGTCGACTACAGGACTAACGAACTCCAAGAGACATGTCACAAGCTTCACTCTCAGGGCTTTCATACATTTCAATGTGGATCTTATCGTTTGTCTCCAGGACTCTAATCTATAACTTTACCCAGCAGTCAACCTATCGCTCCATTACGCCGTATCCCAAATCAGACCACAAAATCAGACAAAAACTTCAAAGAATAGAACGGAGAGGGGCTCAAGATGAGTCTTACGCCATGGCCATCGAAATGTAGCCATCGATACACTTGGTTCCAGCGGGGACGGCCTGCGGCAACGCCCAGCCTTGGTTGCAGATGCCGAAAACAGTCTCCTCGAGACATATGAGCGCCCCTGAGACGGGACAGGGCTCCATACCCACAGCCCAGTCGGGACGGCTGCTGCTACAGGGACACTCCGGGCTAGTCTCGTCACCGGGAGCTGCAGTGTTGGTCTCCTGGGCGGGAGTCTCAACGGTGGTGGCCGAGCTAGCGGGAGCAGAAGGCGTGGCGGAGGTGACAAAGGTAGCAACGGGCGCTTCGCTTGGCTTCTCGGAAGAGGACGGGTTGGGGTTCTCGGACGAGGGAGAACTGGGGTTCTCTGAAGAGTGAGAGCTAGGCTGAGCCGAGGAGGGAGAGCTGGGCTGAGCGGGCGATGAAGACAGGGGCTTCTTGGGACCCCTGGACTTTGAAGGTGCAGCATCTCCTCCCGAGGGCTCCTTGAAGTCGGGCTCAACACCCTCGGGGCATGATCCGCTGCTTCCAGGAGTAGCAGGCTCGTAGACCTTACCAAAGTCGCCAGGTTCAGGGAAGTTGATGACACTTCCGCTGGTGCCAGTCGTGCACTCACCGGGGATATTGGCACGGAAGATGGGAGGGAGAGCGTCGACGAACGAGCTGTCATCAGTTCCTCCAACGACTTCGATGGGGGCACATACCATGTACATCTCACGGTTGCCAATCTTGTTGAACCAGGTCCAGGCAAAGACAGCAGGGCCGTTCTTCATATCCTTGGGGATCGGGATGTCGAACTGCCGTGTACACTCCTTGTCCGCGTCGTTTCCGCACTGAGGCCCGTTCTCACGTCCATGAGGATCCGTGCCCGTGGTTGGAACGTTACCCGCGGCCTCGGCCGGACATCCGCCGATGATGCTGTAGATGGTGTGCCAGTCCTCGGGGTCCTCGGATGGCGAGTCGCCGTAAGCGACACTGAACTGGCAGGATCCGCCGCCGTGGACGGCACTGCCCCAGAGCTTGACGGTCTGCGCGGAGCCGGCCGTGACCTTTGTGACTTGCTCGGCGTGCTGGGTGCGGCCCTGGCAGGGGAAGGGGAGGTCAGCGCTCAGAGGCCAGGTCTGGTAAAGGGGCTCTGTGTCGAGGTTGAAGGGGTGAGGCTCGACCATGATGACGTGGGCTGAAGCACGGAGGGCGACGAGCGCCGAGATGCTGATGAGGTGAAAAAGGGAAGACATTTTGTGTGGAAAGATAGAAATGAAGGGTGTTGTGATACTTGTTTGTAGTGGTAAAGCGGCGTTGCTGTGAGTTGCAAGCGTGGTTGTTGTGGAATGATGAGATCGAAAACAAACCGATAGAGAAACCGGGTCGCTGAATATTTATATCGAGGTTTTCTCTGCCTTGTTCAGGGTGAATCGTAATGCTTCGGTATTGTTCTTTGATCCTGATGGTTGTTCTTTCATAGTCCCAAACAACGACACTGTAACTGCCACGGTTTCGACATTGATGTTCAGAAACACGGCTCAAAGAACTGTCCGCTCGTTGTTCTCGGTGAAACAAACTAAAACATGTCAAAGAACAATGGATTTTTCAAGCTAAGTGGGCATAATTCCGGCCCACTCATTCTGAAATCGACTGCCTTGTGGTGATCAGACAAATGGAATCGAAAGGACATGGCCCAATGAATGATTTCACGATGAATCGCCAGCTGCATTTACCAGACCCATAGACTCTACAGAACCAAAAGCCACAATGGTTGTTCTACAGTCACAATGCTTCCAGTGAATGAGCTGCACCGCAGTTGCCAACCTGAAGCTGATGGCGCAATTTCTGTCACTGTGCTGTCCTACCCAAGGCCTGGGTCAGTAGGAGACTTGGCTTAGATTCACATCCGTACTATAGCCTCGAACTCAAGCCTGAAAGATGTGTCTTTTCTTAAGTTTGAGCGTCTAACATGACCGCGTATCTACGCTGCTGCCTCTTAGTTGGGGTCGGTTTTGAGGTAACCATACGCAGCTGTTCCATCTTCACCGAATGGTTCCAACAAAAGCCACGTCCATCTCCACTTGACGCAACTATTTGAAAGCTATATTAATTGATACGACACCCATGAGACATGTAGTTGGATCCCTTCAGTCTCTCGCTCGTCCTTTGGAAGGGCCTTGGATAGAGTATGATTGCTATCAGCATTTACGAATGTTGAAATGGGGGTAGAGGGACGTATACGATGTTCGGAAGGATTGATTTCGTATTGGCGTTTATCACTGGCTTGACTACTACTAATATCAACAAAGACTGACTGATAATACTTAGAAAAGCACTTCCTGAAACCTGACGATATCTGTCGTTCCCTTGTTAGAGATGGGTCTCACTGCCTGCTACTCCAAGAGCACCATCTACCATCATTTACTTTACCCTTTGGAGGAGCCGCCTATCCTATATAGAAAATCCCGTAAGCTCCTACGCCGAATGAGATATCTGACAGTAGCGGCTGCAGAGGAAATGCGCCCCAGCAGTCAGCGAAGCCAGGACGACAATTATCTAGCCCAATCTGCCCAAGTTCTTCCAGCCACCTAGCGAGTAATAGCTAAGAAGACGCTTCTGGAACAGTGCCTGCAGAGCTACGATATTGACGACTCGGCGTGTGGAATGTGGCCGGCTATGATACTGATACTGTCACAGCAGCAGGAACCCAGGCACGAGTATCTAGAAGCGGTGACCCTAGTTAAGACATTAGGGGTGGCTATTATGAACCCAAATGAGAGATCATGCTGTTCCGCTCTTGACAATGAATACCATACGAGCACTCTTGCGGTGTTTTCGTTGTTCCATACCAATGCCGGGTAGCCGGGTCCCGAATCAGTCGGCCTGTAAGGCGCTGTCAAAGGCGCTACGCTTGAGAGTCGCTATTTAAAAGCCATTGAAGATAGTAGGGGAAATAGCACGTACTAGTGGAACAAAATGCGCCTCGGTTCGACGGCGAGACACCAAAGAGCAGTGCTACAGTCGAATGGGTATAATCTGTTGAATAGAGGCGTGCAATAGTCGGTTGAACAATGCTAAAGGCTATGTAAAACGTACAGAGTGCATTCCAGCCGCTGGTTTAAGCTTAGCCTCTTACTTCGTTTGTTGTGGTGATGGTTTGGTCTAAAGCACTTTGGTCTAGAGACTACAGGGCCTCGACCATTCTTTGACCGCCATCGCGAATACCTCCTTTTGGAGCACGAGACGCCGCCGCCATGGAGCACCGACGTCCTCCTCATTGTTTAGTTATAAAATGTCTCTCTGTCCTCTGAAAACCAAATCTTGTTACTCTTATCCAACTCGAGCATACATCAACTACTCCAACTTTGCCAGCAAACCAGCATCCTCGTCACCGCAAGTCAGCCCTTATCACACATTCATACCTGTTCTGCCGCTAACTCAGAACCAGTAAGAAACCATGCAGCTGCAACTCTTCATCAGCGCGATCCTCGCCACTGCGGCGCTGGCTATTCCGACGGATCTTTCGGTGCGCGATCCTCCGACAGATCTTGCAGAGCGCGCCGTGTTGGCAAGCTCAGCAATAAGCGCTGGATGCCTCCCTGTCTCATGTGCAAGATTCGGGTGCATGAGTGGAAATTGCAAGGCATGGTGCAAAATGTGCGGTATTTCCTATTAGATGGATGGCTACTATACTTTGTTGTGCTCTACTTGTACGACAGTTTATCTCAATGGGATGTAACATAAGTTGGTGGCAAATGCTGTATTCAAGTATGCTAGATCGAGCGAGGCTATAAGGTGCTGATCGGAGTGGCTGGGCCACATACATCGACATTGTTGGTTCTTGTGTTATAGATGGCCGTGTGTTTTGTCAGTAACCATAACTATTCTGATTACCAATAGATCTCCGTGTCCTTCCCAGATCTTGATATTGCCAGATGCTCTGTTTGGCCTGTTCTGCGAGAGATTGGTTGTTGCTACCATCGCTGAAACATTTAACCCATGGCTCAGCCATTGACCCAGAAGCTGCTCTGACAGTGATCCCGTTACATATAGCGCTACGCTTATCTCCATTCAGTCTATCTGACAGAGTTTCAACAGCTTCGCCCAGACTCTTCGTTTCATGTACTCTCATCTACCCGAGGCTGATTATATGAGTAGTCCAGTCAGGAGTAACACAAATGTTACCAACTCCGTCTGGACCAAATGGCTAACAGGAAATACGAACAGATACAACACCGCCACGGGGGTTAATTGAATCCTATCGGGAGCAAACGTACGTAGAAGGGGTACCGGTTGCTGTATCCTTCTCATTCTAGACAAGGCGAGGAGCAAAGCCGTTGCCGTTGAAGATCAGTATCCCAAACGGCCTATTCGACCTACATCAGAGAACTCGTTGTTATACTTGGTGTGTAGACTCTGCTGTCCAGTATGTCCGTTCAACCCTTTCTAGTGATCATATTGAGCCATGAACATGTTACGATTAGTCCGTTGATGAATCGACGAGGGTAAAGGGAACTACGACAGATGGCTACTGGAAATCTGGTTGCGATATCCTTATCATAGTCAAAATATCAAATGTTGACGGAGGAAACACCCTGTCATAATCATCCTCTCGTAAGCTAGCTTTAGTACTATGCTTAAGGGTTAGCTCAGCTCTGTTATGGGTGACGGCGAACCATCTACGCCACAAATGCTCAAGTGTTGATGAATCTACCACGGCTGTACTATAGCACCTTTCCAAGTAATTAATATACCCGCAGAGCAGAACGCAGAACGGATGAGGTTTCCGTATGTCAAGTGAGAGCGTGGGTAACTTTATCCTTTCCCACGGCATCTTCGGGTTTGAATTGCCGGCCTCGACCGTGCATCACAGCCCCGGTCCGGATACCACTATAAACGACTAGTTCAAAGTCCTGACGTTATCTGCCGTATCATAGACCCCTCTCTAACGGTAATGTAACTCGTTACTCCGCTTTTCCATGATGCTGGTCCCTGAGACAAGTTACCGTGACAGTACGAGTTCTGAATCAAGGAATGAGTTTCTCAGTACGAGATTCATCAAATACAAGCTAAATTAGCCTGCCCTCAGCCAGCTTCCCAGCCGAGAGTCTAGACCGCGCGCCCCAGATCATCTACCCCGAAACCTGGGGACTGTTTTCCGGGGTATTTCATCCATCTCTCCCATGATGCATGCTCGTCTTATAAAGAGACGCGTCTCGTCTACCCAAATCTCGAAAGGATCTACATACAGGAAGCATAGTTGAATGATCCCGACGTGAACAATGGCTCACGATACCGCCGACAAGGGACCACAGACGATCCACATGGAGGGGGATAACGGCGACGTGGAAAAGGCGTCTAGGCCAGATGCCGAGGCAGCAAAGGTGGTTCACGCCGATGGAACTGTTGATTACCTCGACGCAGATGCCATTGGCGGCGATTACGAAGAGATGCCAAAGGGATACTTTTTGAGCGCGCAGTTTATTGGAACTGTTACGGTTCGTCAAACTCTCAGTGTTGCTAATAAGAATGCTAACTCTTCGCTCAAGGCCCAATGTCTTGGTAGTATCTGCGCCTACCTTGGATGGGTCCTACCAGCAAACACCTTGTCTGTCCCCTGATCTACCCTATCTGCAGCTCCATCTGACAAAAGACAGGGCTCTGATCAATCAGGACATCGGTCCCTCGGACAACATCAACTGGGTAGCTACCATGTGGACAATGGGCAGTTCCATTGGCTTCCTCCTCTTTGGCCGACTGTCGGATATGTACGGCCGCAAATGGATGGTCCTGGGCTGCACAGTCCTCGGTCTAGTTGGTTGCATTATTGGATCCTGCGCACAAAGTGTCGAGGCCCTCATTGCTGCAAACGTCTGCAACGGTATCGCCGCGGCTGGCCAGCTTTCCTTTGGCATCATCCTTGGGGAGCTTGTGCCAAACAAGTGGCGTGGCCCTATCGTCTCTCTGGTATTCCTCAGTTCTCTGCCATTTGCAGTCTTTGGCCCCATCATTGCCCGGTCTCTGTTCGAGAATACGTCCTCCAAGTGGCGCTGGAGCTACTTTATAGGTGATATCCTGGGTGCTGTGTCGCTTGCTCTTTACTGGTTCTTCTACCACCCCCCAGAGTACAACCAGCTGCATGTCAATGGCAAGTCCAAGTGGCAGATGACCAAGGATCTGGATTTTGTCGGCATCTTTCTCTACATATCCGGCTGTGTGCTGTTTTTGATTGGTTTGTCGTGGGGAGGAACCCAACATCCTTGGGCCAGTCCTCAGACACTTTGCACTCTGCTCTTTGGTGTTGCGACAATTGCGGCATTTGTGATATACGGTATGTTCTGACGAGGATAACACAGAGTCCAGTGCTGATCAACCTCCAGAGGCCTTCTTTTGCAAGACTCAGCCGCTCATGCCACCTCGCATGTTCAAAAAGCTGGGCTTCGTGGCCATCATTGCCTGTGCCACCATCGGATCAATGGTGTACTATTCTCTTACGATTCTCTGGCCGACGCTACTCACCACACTATATACAACCGACTCGCGCGAGGTTGGATGGCAGAGCTCGGTGGTGGGAGGCGGCATACTCCTTGGACAGATCATCGCGGGTCTGTGTCTATCCTACGTCCCCAAGGTGAAGTGGCAGGTTGTGATTGCTTCAGCCATCACTCTAGCTTTCATGACGTCTCTTACATCCATCTCTGTCGATCGATGGGCTGCCACGATAGCTATAGGGACTGTGGTATGTACGGCAATCGGCTTCGTGGAGAACATCACATTCCCCGGCGTCACCTTGATCTGGGAAGCACAAGATATCGGCTTGGCCACTGGCATATTGGGCTCGATTCGAGGCTTTGGAGGCGCAATCGCTCAGTCTCTCTATGTCTCTGTCCTGAACAACGAACTGGCCAAGAAGATCCCCGAGAAAGTCATCCCCGCGGCTCTGGATGCAGGACTGCCCTCGTCGTCAATAGAGCAACTTCTCGCCGGAACCACGACGGGAGACTTTTCTACGGTGCCCGAGATTACTGACCAAGTCATCACGGCTGTCTCTGCGGCTTTGAAGGAATCATACGTGGGATCTTTCAAGATTGTGTTTTACACAACCATCCCGTTTTCAGTCATTCTACTAGTCATGTCATTCTTGGTACCGAACATGGAGAAGTTCTTGGGCTTCAACGTCGCGAAGAGGCTGCAGAGCAGGTCGACCAAGACTCGTTAGGTGTCTCAGGCCTGTATTGGGAGAGTCTCTATGTGGAAGAGGTACAACGTCAGGTAGTTTACAGTCCCTTGCCCGTATAATTGAAAGAATCGATCTTGGGAAATGCACAACCCAAAAATGAGTTTCGAAAGTGAATATCGCCATCAATCCTTCTTCGACTTCTTCCCTTTCTTCGGGACTCTGGCAAGCCAATACACTCCCAAGGTACCAACGATATTAAACACAATGTAAACCCACATCATACAAACGTTGCGCGACCCATCTGCGTACTCACAGTACACCCCGTCAAGGAAGCTATTCTTATCGCCGATTCTACAGGAGGTACAGATGCTGCTGTCGTTGAAATCGACGAGGTAACCGCCAGAAGAGTTTATACAAGGTCTCATGTACTCATCACAAGACTGCCCAGACCGCGGGGGCAAGCTGATTTACTCATTGGATGCACATATCGCGTCCGTACTCGCCACGGCCACTAAAAGATTCGCAGACACGAGATATGCGAAAGGGCTGATGCGGTACAGCCTGATGGGGTAATACCAACAAACATACATTGCAACAGCCATGAGAGCACTCCAAGATATCTCAGCAACGATATGGCTCAGTATAAAGACCTTCCAGCCATACGTCTTTGAAAGACGTTCCCTAACCTCTTACAGATCCCTCTGGAGGACAAAGTACGGCATGGTCTGTTCCGCCATCCGGCCAAACACGGTTAGGATCTGGAAGATGGCAAACGGCTGGTTTTGCAAGCCCAGGGCCGTATTCGGCGCGTTCTAGAGCACGAAGCCGATGAACAAGGTGACTAGAATACACAGCGAGGCCTTGGAGTAGATGTAGGAGTGAGTTCGCCAGTACTGCTCGAAAACTCGACGGGTTACGTAGCGTAGCTGAGTCTGGAAGGTAGCTGCAAACTCATCGTACAGATACGGAACCTGTTCTTTAGCTATCTTTTAGAGATGATGGGGGGATAGCTGCTTGAGATCCTGCTGCACGGCAGCTGATTCCGGAGAGTCTCGCTATATTTGAGGCTAGTCGAGTTCCGTCTCTAACCCAGGAGCTGCTCCGAGCATCCCTTCGGCACGGTTAGCCTCTTCTGAGCAAGCCTCTGCGCCCATTTCCTCGAAATTATCAATCATGGTCTTGGGACGGTCCCCAATATCCCGTTTGCCACCGGACGCTAGCAACAGCAGCCGGTCAAGCCGTTGAAAGAGTATAGCCGAGGGTACACAGAATAGCCTGGCTGTTGCGGGCAACCTTTTCCAGTAGATCCAAGATGGTCCATGATGTCTGGGAGTCTAGACCCGACGTCGGCTGATGACACAGAGTAAGACGGGAGGCTTTGCCGCAAGTTGGACGCCGATGGTGAGTCTCTTGCGTTGCTCGACGTTTAACCCTTGGCCGAGAACTCCCTTGCTGGAGCTGTATATAATTCGACGAGGCATTCCATGCCGCAGCGGGCTCATCCGGCCTGTCGGCGTCCGGTTTTCAAAGCCCTTTCGATTAATCCGTTTCTGTGGACTTTTCATGGAAGCAAGAAAATCGGGCGTGGTTTGACGCGCCGGATAGTCAAAACCTAGGTCCATGAAGATCTGCCGGCCCTCGTACAGGACTAGGGCTTTGTCGAAGATGTCGTATGCGGCTTGGGGAGCTTAATGGATTGGCACATAAGCTAAAGACACGAATAGATCTGTTCAAAGTCGCAATGTCTTGCAAAGTTCTATAGCGTTGGCAGAGTCAAGGCCTCGCGTGCTATTGTTCCAGCGTTGCAGGGAGGCGATGAGTGAAGCTTCGTCGATGGTAACTCGCTTATTCTCTCTGCTAGATACTCTGCGCATGTATTTTTTGCCTAATATGGTGTTGGCTGTGTGGCTAATACCAAATATGGCCGTGGCAACGTCACAGAGGTGCACGAAAAAGTTGTCTTTGTCGGAGCCTACTAGGAGGTCTCTGGGAACCCAAGCACGAGCTGCAGAGGTCACGGTATCACCGAAGGTAGGCTAGGGGAAGTGTACATCGACTTCAGCCGTGTAGATTGCCTCGCTCCTATGCTAAGAGTGCATCTCCTTGGCTGTGATTCCTGTTACTCACATTAGCTTGGGTCCATGAACAGGGGGAAATCCAGTCGTTGAGCCGGAATAGCTATCACAGCTTATCCCGATAGTTACAGTAAGCATCTTGATTGACATGAATGCCACGATTTGAGAAACGTCGAGCAGCCAAACCCAGGAGGACCCAGAACCACTAGCATCTCGCCGCTTCGCACAACACCATCGAACCCGAAGAATATCGATCCGTGTCTTTGCATAGCCCAGGAGCTGTCGGGAATATCGACTCCGTCTAGACAGACATTCGCAGCATCCTCCTGGTAGTCGGTAGACCATAGCCGGAAACGCTGAGGTTCTGGTAGCACACCCCAGCTTTGCGAGAGGCGAGGTTGTTGTCGTGGAGGATCTTGACGATGGGGTTTGCCCAGGCCAGGGCTCTGAAACTTCTGCCCCTTGGGTTCAACGGGCTATCGTCATCTTTGAAGAAGGGCTGATGGTGGATATTATGGCTCTGGTGTGTATACTGACGTGCTAAATCGCGTACAACATTCGGAGTCTTGATATTCTGTTCTTGTGTTGGCAGAGTCGTTAGGCAGATACTTACCTCACAGAGATTCACATATCGTTAATCAAGGGGATGTACTACTTATAGTAGATGATTTAACGGATATGCGAAATAGAGGGTGGTTCTTTAAGCTGCACTCTGGCGAGGGTTGAGACTGTGAGGCGACTAAAGATACAGTGACGGACGACAAAGTGAAGATTGACTGGCGAATCGGTAGACTCATCCAGTGCTTGTCACTCCACGGCTCAATAGGAACCATGTACTTGAGTAATATTAATGATAGAGTCTCGAGTCAATGCTCGAGATCGCTGTACTGAAGCTCATGGCGGCCGAAGAGCTGTGCTTATGAAGGCGAGGAGCGGACCTTGTAACGCCGAATCACCGCTCGCAGACGTCAAAACGTCAGCGGCAGAGCGGCTTCTTCTAAGCGTCCATCGTGTTTCCATGAACCAGCAACTCCCTAGTGATCCTCGGTGTAGCGGAGTGGAGCTCCTCGGAGTATGCTTGCCCCCGACTGCCCGGCCGTCTGTTGGCAGATCCAATGACTTTGCACCCTTGACAGGACCCTTGCACTGCATCATTACGTGATGATCTGTTAGCTTACGAGACCTTGGAGACTCGTTCGTCTGTGGATCCTCGTGACACCCCTGTCTACTACCCTCAAGGCTCGAACGGTAGTTGATGTTCAGGGCTTCGGGTTCAAAGCGCCAAACCCTTAAAAGACGACGTCTCTCATGGATTTGCGGACTTGAGCGGAGTAATAGTGCCACTTTTCGGAAACAATTATACGAAAATGAACGACTCAGTACCTCATCGCGTGGAACGGTTCGATCAAGCCTCGGCCAAGATGTCGTCGATGAAGACGGATCAGCCCAAAAAGGCCGCGGGGAAGAGAGTGCTGGCGTGCGCTTTATGCCAGCAAAGGAAGAAAAGGTGCGACCGCAAGACGCCGTGTTCCAATTGCATCAGGGTGAGTCGAGTCACGGCTTGGGTGTACATACAGAGGCTCACGGTCGAAGCTCAAAACACTCTGCGTCCCCAGCACGCCAGCTCCTCCAAAGAAGCGCAGACGGCCAAACGAAGAGCTGCTGGAGAGGCTGGAGAGATGCGAGGCCATGCTGCGGCAATGTACTTGTCACAGACTTCCTACTCCAGAGAGCAGCGCTTCTGAGCAGTCGTCTGTTGCTTCAAACGACGCAGACGAGATCAAGAGGGCCTCAAGCCTGGGTCCGTATACGACGGCCACAAAGTAGCAAGATGCTTTTCCGAACGATCTCATTCTTGACATTATCATTCACGGTCCGAGTCTGAAAAGCAGGCCTGCGCGCACTCGCCCGACTCGTCAACATCGATCACAAATGATGTTATTCACTATTCTGACCGGATTCAGAACACGACATTCATGTCATTTACGAATCAAGCTCTCAAAGCTTCTGCTAGAACAGCATGTGGCGAGCCGATCACTACACACCAACGATACCCTCAACAACATGTTTCTTGCCCTACTCATGGGCCTTTTCTTGATCAGTCGGCCGGCGATGCTGTCTCGGATAGCTAGGATGATAGTATACGATAACGACAAGACATTCCCTCGAGCAAATTCCACAGACGAGACCCGCGTGTTATATAAGTCTTCAGGTCTCTGTAAACCCATGTTGAACCAATCCATGACGAGAAACTGGCAATGTCTGCTCGTGCCTATACGCGGCATGTTGGCGCGGCATGGCAAAGAAGAACCGAAACCGGCAGACATGAAATTTCGGGGGACGTTGAGGTCTTCGGACAGATCTCGCCCCTCGTCGTGCTCACCGTTTTGGAATAGTCTGCCAGGGTTCGCTGGACGCCGGCCAATTGCTGTGCAGCCCGCATGGCGACCCCCTGGACGCAGATGATCATGTTGCCCTCTCGCGATCCTCGTCTTGACATGCACGGGGGTGGTGGTGGTGCCACTGGCGAGTGAGCTTGGCCGATGCGAGTCTCACCATGCCCCCCACAGTTGTTTAATTGACGGCGGTGTTGAAGTCGGGCTTGAAGGGTTCCGTTCCCCGATGATGGAGTGGAGGTGATCAAGAGTGGGTGGGTATTTTCGTATTTAGCCTCTAGGGCTGTTAATCCTTATAAACCTTGACATTGGAGGATTCACGTGGTAGTCGGACAGCGGCATCTCGACTTGTGCTGTAGGAGTTGAGTCCAAGAGGGCGGACTTGATGTTTACGTTGCCCCGTATCGGCCCAGGTTTAGCTCAGCCCTACACTGGCTACGCGGCGTTCTGGAGAAGCATGTCCCCGGTCGCAGTACGTCTTGGGGAAACAACCTTTACAGAAGTTCAAAGCTCGAATACATCGCAACTCTTGACGTCCGAGACCCCGAGAGACATGCAAACTCCTTCAAGTCACAGACATGATGGTGGCCGTGAAAGTCTGGTGTGGGTGATGGAGGAGCGTCAGGTAGTTGCTTGGTCGTCTTTGACGTGTCGCAATTAGTCACGAGCGGTTGCTCCTCATTCTTGCAAGCATCCAGGCAATTGTCAGTTTTCTACGATGTCTGATCAAGGAACGCTGCAAGAGATATGACTTGACTTACGGCAGGATGGCTGTAGGATGTCGCCGCATCACCGCCTACATTGACGGCTGCATCTAGCTTGTACAGAATGAAGACACCTCTTATTGAATGCTAAGCGGTTCAGCAATTTGACCATTGTCGTATCGAGTTCGAAGCTGTCTCACCACGATCGATTCGTATCTAATTCTCACAAGCCCTTTTCGCGTTAGTGATCATGCGTGAACAGGTATGCACATCCCAGCAAGTCAGATCAGTCTATTCTTTCAACATCAACGCTATATACAATCCCTCCAGACTATCCCACATCTAAAGCCTAGCAGAAGCACTCCCCCCCGAGCAGCAGCCGTTGCCCCCAAAAGCCAGCGTGCTGACCTTGTCCGCAGCATCCAGCGCGCCCTTGTTCTCCGCCACCTGCGTCGGCGTGATGGAGTAGCTGGGCGGCACGTCCATGCACGGGTTGTTTGTGAAGAAGTTGCGAGGCCGGAGCAGCAGCGTCATGGGCTCCACCGGCATGACGGGAAAGTCCTCGGGGGAGGGGATGTGGGTGACGCCAAAGGTGTGCCAGAGGACGATGTCGGTGTTTTCGGTCGACGCGTCGCCGTTGGCTATCCATTCGGGGATGCCCATCGAAGGCTCGCCAGAGGTCTGAGGAACATGGCGGCCCGCGGGCCAGAGCTCGTCGTCGCGGTCTATCAGGGGTCAGTCGACGATTACTCTGAGATATGCAAAGAGTCACTTACATGGTGTGACATGGACGGCGTGGCGGGCAAAGCCAGCTCGTTTCCACACCAGACTACCAGGCTTGGGCAGGAGGCCTGGTACTTCTCTGCTCACAAGCTTGTACGATGCTGGCTTCTTGCTGTAGGGGTGGATCTTGGACTCGTTGACCATCTCCCACGTACGGCTCGTCTCGCCGTTATAGTGCGTCGCCGCCTCGCCGCTCGTGCGCAACTTTGTCTTTTTGGCGTAGAAAGCATTGCCGTAGTAGTTTTCGGGGCTGCCGACGGGTGCGTCGCTGGGAACAGTGTCCACCATGTTGACAGTATTGTTCGTTCCGTCAATCATGGGGTTGATGCGGAGACAGAACAAGTGCTGGTGGTTGTGCGCGTTGACGTGAGGGTAGACCTCGGTGCCCCATGGACCTGCATCCTCGCCCTCGTGCATGGCGTACGTGTTTAGAATACCGGTGAGCTTGATCTCGGGCTGGATGGTGCCGTCCTGGTGGAACAACCACTGGCAGGCGTACTCGTAGTTGGCGGCAGTAAAGATCTGCTGCACGATGAGCTTCCTGGCACGAGTGACGGTGACCGAGTCGTCCCGGAAGTCGGTGTGCTTGAACAGAATGCCATTGTCCTCCTCGTGGATGCAGATGGCGTTCTTGATGGTGCGGATGGAGCCATCGCGGGATGCAAAGTCGGCATCGAGATAGTGAATCACACCCTTGCAGTCGCACCCGAGAGCAAGCGAGTTGGTCAGATAGCCGGCGCCGTACTCGCCAAGATCAAACGCATGCTTGCGCTGATGAGGGTGCTCAGGGTTGCCGTAGGGAACGACCATCTCGGCGAGGGAGAGTCGGTAGAAGATGGGTCGCTCGATGCCCTTGTCGTTAAAGGTGATGTGGTTGAGGACGATGCCCTCCTTGTAGTTGAAGCCAATGTGGAACTTCCAGTTCTGCCACGACAGCACGCGGCCGTTCATGGTGAAAGAGACGCCCTCGGGCTGGGTGATGTTGATGGGCTTGATGTCCTTGCGATAGCCACCCGCGGCTTCGACTGCCCTGGGGATGTAGTCGATGGGCTTTTGCTTGCTGAGCGGTCTCCGGACCTTGGGGACATCGATGTAGATGATGGCCTTTTTGGCGCCGTCGTAGATGGGGCAGAAATCGAGGGGATACTGATACTGGCAGGTATCGGGGTCGGGACGGTAGTACATCAGAGCCTGTTGGAGACGAACGGAGCTACCGAAGCGCTCATCATAGCCAATGGTCCAGGGGTCGCAGTAGACCTTGTGCATGTCGCTCTTGGGGATGCCCGAGATCTCGCATTGCTCGATAACCTTGGCGTCCTTTCGCATAATCTCCTCGACCTGCTGGAGCTCTTCGGGGGTGATCTGCTGATGGTTAGACAGGCCCGTTCTGTCTTGTAAGCGGCAGCACTCACAATGGGCTGGACGCCGTCCAGCTTCTCCCACTTTGTGATCTTGCTGGTCCCGAGGTCAACTAGGCCGTCGTAGACGTCGCCTTCGGGGAGGATGACGACAACATCGGCAACTCGGGGTGGGCGGTTACCGTCCGAGGCATGCTCGAGCCATCGCAGCATCTCAGCCTTGCGCGGCTCGTGCAGCGAGACGACGTTGAAGTAGCATTGTCCCTGACGCTTCTTGACAACCTCGACAGCAGACGAGATCTCGGCCGCAGAGAGGGGGTCGAAGGGGTGAGGGAGTGTTCCGACCATGATTGGGGCTCTGGTGACGAACTGAAGACGTGTCTAGTAGTTGAGGGAGCGATCAACAGCAAAGCAGCCAGCCCTGCATCCTTATAGTTTTCCAGCCATCATCCTGGATGCCATCCATCATGACTGGATCTGATAGTGCTTGGCCAATAATCTCCATCGAATACCCGGATCTCGGGTGACAGGGTTACTCTGGTGCCTCCTCTAGGCAACTTTAGTGTCGATTCCGACTCTTTTTGCCTTATCGGGCTTATCGTTCTTATCGTCGTCAGGTATTCCGAAACGTCGAGAGAGCGGAAACAGAGCGGCACTTGGTCTGCTGCTACCTGATGAGGATTAGTCTGCGGGGAGAGCTTTGAGCCTCACGGAAAGATAAACCTCATTCGTGTCTAGCGTGACTGATAAGCCCTTGATGGATCTCTCAGCGTGGGTAACTTCCCCGCCCTTGGAGGCATCTCGTGACGGAGGAGACGGCCTCTTGATGCTGGGAGGGCCATATGCGAGTGCGGAGACACAGCTGGAGCTCCCATGGATTTGTACAAAATAGGCATCGATACCCTTAATTACTCGAGATGCAGCAACTGCGCGTGAATGCCGCGTAACAGCAAACGGCGTCAAGTGGACAATGGCTATTCTTGTCTCGTAATTACTTGCAAAGGCCCCTCTTCTGTTATCCATTCAACATCCCCGTCTTCGAATGGAGGATACCTTGTCGTGCCATGCGGGCTGCAGCGTCTCTTTTCGCTAATGATGTCTACAGCTGCAACGGGATCTCCTCTGCGGCCTTGTTCCAGCGCGTTTGAACCCACCAGCTTTGTCGGGTAGGCGTATCTGAATCCCCATCTCAACCAGAGCCTCACTTTTGTCCCGGTGCTGAAACTCCGCCATTGACGACCAACCTTAGCCCGGTCGGCCTCGTCCCGGATGAGCCAGATTGCGATGAGTATACAACAGACGGTGCTGACGCGCAGAGCTCGCCTCCCCGACATTAGCCGCTAGAACCAGAAGAACGACTCGACGAATCTTAGTAGAACTAAGCCGGGGAAGATTGTTGCGGTTGCAATAACCCAGGGCCTCACGCCTGGAGGTTTCTCGTTTAGCCAGTCATTCCCGGGGTCGTCGCGAGTCCCAGGCTTCCGAGTGTACGGGCCTTTAAGGTCTCGTAGAATGCTTGTCGTCTGGATGTCCAAGGCCGCAAACTCGTCGACCTCAAAGTATTTCTGAATGATATGGAGGCCATTGTAGGTCCTGGTAGAGGTGGTTTCTGAGATTGGCTCACCGGTCGGCTCAACTCCAGGCTTGACCGTTAGGGTAGAAGTTCTGGTGTATACGTCATTGGACATGGTCTTTGAGATCACGTAGTAGGATGTGACTTTGAACTAAGATACTACGACCGTTGCGAGCAGACATTGAGCAATGCATGCCGCGTCTACAGACCGATGCAAGAGGAGATTCGTCTTGAGACCCCACGCTTAACGTGATGGCGATGCAAGAGAATGAAGCTTTTCAACGAGGTTATACTCGATCCGAAAGGTCAACTTATCAGACCAGGACTGGCCCCCGCAGTCCTCGGGAGGGGAAAGGGCATTGCTATTTGATCATTCTTGATAGTTGCATCTCAAGCTTTCTGAGCCACAAAATTATTCACAGAACCCAAGTTCATGAGTCAAAAGCATAACGGGTAACACTGGATTGCTAGTCTAAAAAGGAACAAATACATATTAACTAATACTCTATTCTGCCCGACGCCCTTATGTTTGCACATTGTTCACACTATTTACACTCTGGCCCGCAGGCGACAACCCTCCAACACTGGCCGCCACGATACCAGGCATGCCCACGACAGACATCATGGGCGAGATGGCCGGCCGGTTGGACGACCGAGAGGCACTCCTGCTCCTGTTCTTGCTCACCGGCCGGGACTCTGAGCGACGAAGACGCATGCGCTCGCGCGATCGAGCCATGGCGTCGCTGAGCGCAGTCATACGGCCACCGCGGACGGTCCTCAGGAACTCGAGATCATCGCGGATGCCAGTGAGCGCGGCATCCACGTCGTAGCTCTCGGGGTTTGTGGGGGTCTCGTCGCCATCCTCGGCAGACTTGTTCTTCTTCTTCCTCGACACGCGCAGCCACTTGGGCCACAGCTTTGCGAGGACGTCGACCATGGCCTGGAACCAGCTGTCGGGGAAGAGCCGGATGAGGACGCCGACGGGGATGGAGAGCATACCGAGCACGATAGAGATGGCCCATTGCACGCCGGTGAGGCGCACAACGACAAAGGCGTCGCTTCCAAAGAAGATGATGATGACCTGGCCGGCGACCATGATGCCCATCATGAGCATAAACATGCTGTTGCGGTGCAGGCCCTCAAAGATGTTGAGCTTGTTGTCGATGCGGCGACTGTTGATGAGCTTGAAGATCTGCATAAAGACAAACGCGTTGAAGACGAGGGTGCGCAGCTGCGCCTCGGGATATGACAAGAACTTGGGGCCGGCAAAGAAGAGCACAAACGAGACGATGAGCTGGTAGATGGACTGGCCGATGATCATCTTCCACATGGTGATGCTGATGAGGGGCGCGGTTCGGGGCTCGGGCTCGCGATGCAACAGGCTTCCGGTCGGGGGATCCGTCGCGAGAGCCAGGGCGGCAAAGGTGTCCATGATGAGGTTCACCCACAGCAGCTGCACGGCGTTCAAGACGGATTCCTGGCCGTCGTCCGAGACTGCGGAGACGAATGTGAGCATGACGGCCGTGATGTTGACCGTGAGCTGGAACTGGAGGAACTTCTTGACCGAGTCGTTGATGGCGCGACCCCACGCCAGCGCCTTGACAATGGACGAGAAGTTGTCGTCCATGAGGATTATGTCGGATGCTTCCTTGGCGACCTCTGTTCCGGTGATGCCCATGGAGAATCCGACATCGGCGGCCTTGAGAGCTGGTGCATCGTTGGTGCCGTCACCAGTCACGGCCACGATATCGCCGAGGGATCGCAGGGTCTTGACGAGAATTCGCTTGTCCTCGGGGCTGGAACGTGCCAGGATCCGGAGCTTCCTCACGATGGTGGCCCTCTCGCTGTCGCCAAGCTTGCGGAACTCGGATCCCTCCATGACGGCGTGCTCCTCCTTTTCGGTGATGTCGGTGAGGATACCGCACGATCGACCGATAGCCCTGGCGGTTTCGACATTGTCACCGGTGACCATCTTGACCGAGACGGATGCTGTAGCACAGTCTTTGACGGCCTGCGGGACTCCCTTTCGGACAGGGTCTTGGATACCGACGACGCCCATCCAGGTCAGGTTGTTGACGAGGTCGCCGAGCTCAATCTCCTTGGAGCCGTCCTCCTCGGGCTGCAGGGACAGGACCGGGGGCCAAGACTCAAAGTCTCGGTAGGCGAGAGCAAGAGTTCGCAGCGAGTTGGTGGCGTATGTGAAGATGATGGACCTGATTCCCTCCCTCTGCGCGTCCGAGAGCGCGTCGGTCGTTGGTGCCTTTGCGGGGTCGCCGAGGATCGTGTTGGACTGGCCGAGGACGATCTCTGAGGCGCCCTTGACGAAGAGACGGTACTTGGGCTTGCCGTTGTTCTTTCCGGGGATCTCGACCACGGCTCCCATGCACTTGCGCTGCGAGCTAAAGGGGAAGAGACGGGTGACGGTGTGGTTGGCACGCTCGATGGCCAGGGGTCCTAGTCCGAGACATCGACGAGCCCAGTCGAGCAGAGCCGTCTCGGTCTTTGTTCCGACAAAGCCCTGCTTGCCCTCTTCCTCGGCCTCGAACGCAGTCGTGTTTACAGTGATGGCCGTCTTGAGCAGGGTCTGGTACTCCGGGTCCAGCTTGGAGGATAGCTGGGTGAGCTGGATCTGTTCCGTGTCGCCTCGCTTGGCGCCCATGTCGGTTCCGAGCGGGCTGTCGGGAGGTGAGCCTGCTGACGAGGCGTCGTTGTCCTGCTGTCCGTTGTTCAGGTCGCCGAATGCGAAGCGGCCGCCTTTCCCGAGCGAGCCCGCGACGACGGTCATGACGTTCTCGGTGAGTGTGCCCGTCTTGTCGGAGCAGATGACGGTGGCATTTCCCATGGTTTCGCAGGATTGCAGATGTCGCACCAGGTTGTTCTCCCGGGTCATCTTCTTGGTGGCAAAGGCGAGCGATAGCGTGACGGCGAGTGGGAGGCCCTCGGGGACAGCGACGACAATGATGGTGATGGAGGTGATGAGGATCTGGAGGAAGCCCTGTCCCTTTTCCTCGCCAGAGGCGGTGTTGTTGGGGAGCTGAGCGAGGAACCTGATGAGGAGCACGGTAAAGAGTATCAGACCAGCGGCGCTACCAAGCTTTGCAATGTAGCCTAAAAGGGTCAGTCCAGTGATCAACTCGACGAATTCAAGCAGTATATCTTACCAGCGAGGAGGTTCAGCTTGGCCTGCAAAGGAGTCAATCCAGGGTCATCACGAAGAGACATCATTGTCTTTCCGTGGCTGGATTGCTCTCCAACTGCGGTGACAAGGAAAGTTCCTACACCGTCAAGCACCTTGGCGCCCGAGATGATAAAAGGGTCGAGCTTCTTGAGCTTGGGGGCCTCCTCGTGCAAGAGCGCGTGGAGGACAGTATCCGCGGCAACCTTTTTCATCAGATCCGACTCTCCCGTGGCGGACGATTCGTCGCAGCTGAGGTTATGTCCATTGATGAAGACGCCATCCACGGGGATCACATCACCGGGCTCGAGCAGCATGACGTCTCCGACGAGAACATCGTGGATGGAGATGGTCATGGGCTTTCCGGAGCGCGTCACCTTGACGACGCGATCTTCCTTCTTCTTGTTGAGCTTGCGGAACTGTCGCTCCTTTTGCCAATCGTTGAGGGCGCCGACGACGACGACAATGGTGATGGCGACGATAATGGCGACTCCTTCTACCCACTCGACCTTGGCTCCTTCATGGTGCGTCTGTCCAAAAGTCTGGTACAGGCCGAGTGCCAGGGAGACGACGGCGGCGATACTCAGCAGGATCAAGACTCGGTCCTGCAGCGCGATCCAGGCGAGTTCAAAGAACGACTTGGACTTGGGCTCGGGCAAGTGATTCGGGCCGTATACTCTCTTGCGGTCAGTAAACAAGTCCTTGTTGCCGTGCGATTCCGGCTGGACAGGCTGGCTGTCGGCGCGCTTGGGATCAGGAATAGGCGCCTTGGAGAAATCGCTCGACGGGCTCGTGGCCGTAGCATCTTCAAAGGAGACCGTGTCCGCGAGCTTTGCCTCGTCGAGGCTGAGACCAGCGCGGGCATCTGTCCTCAGACCCTTTTCCAGGCCCGGCAGCCCGCCGAGCGCTACAAATGCCGCGAGGTTCTTGGGGTTGAGGAGCTTGGAGAGCTGCCCCGGAGAAAAGGCGAATGGGTTGTTGTCGACCTGGAACAGATGCTCCTCGCCGGGGTCGGCCTTGAGGATCTCTTGCTGGTCGCCCTTTTGGGCTTTTTGCAGGGCCATGACCTCGCGGCTGAGCTGGTCGTGATCTGATCCTACTTTTGTCGTGGGCGAGGACGACCACGAATCGGTCCTCGACTTGGCCGTCGGGACCATCAACGTATTGGACTCATCGAGAGGTGATGATTTTATCGACTCTTGGTGGCCTGGAGAGGGTGAGCAGGCGAGATTAGCACAGGTCAAACTGCCACCAGAGGGTGGTCGCACTGGCGCATTACCGGCGTCGTTTCCGTTTCCACTTCCACTGTCTACTGCTGCTGTGTCGACCGTGATGGTAGGCGCTCGGGTCCGCCTGGGCTGCTGAGGTTCGCTAGAGGAGTCCATCTGAGCTTGTGCCTGGGCAAGGGCGCGTGGAGGAGGATGCGGTGAGCCCTGTGCAGCTCCTGTACTCTATACAGAGGCAGAGGGTGAGGTTGAGCGATGGAGGCCGTTTGGTGGTACTGGGGGCACGAAAACGGGGTTGAAAGGACGAAAAAGTAAGCAAGCCTCTTGGATCCCCGTTCCTGGGCAGTAATGGATTTATCCAAACTGCATATCCTGTACGTCACAGCGCGGGCTGTGTCGAGCAAGCGCTTGCAGGCCTGTCGAGGTTGAATACACAGCCACAGCCACGTCCGAGGGTAGCCTGCAAGAAGCTCTGCCAAGCCGTGCCAGGACCAAGGTTGTCTCGTGCATGATTGGTGTCAGGTGCCGGGCGGGCGGGGAGGCGAGCAGATCACAGGCCGTGGGAGAGGAGATAGTTCTTGGCAGACACGGAGTGGAAAAGGAGAAGGCCGACGAGTCTAACGGAGTCCCGGAGTCCCCACGGAGACGAGAGGGCCTTACTGCTCTGGGCAAAAGGACTCGGGGGCAACGACCCACGTAATCTCCCACGAGGGATCGAGGCTGACAATCAAGCTTCTCGGACGATGCTCATCGTGGCCAGGAGAAAGGAAAGCCTCCATGCCAAGTCTCAACGCCCGTGGGTCGGTAGGTAGGAACTCCATGTGCTCGTCTCCCGGGGTGGCTTCCAGGTTTGATGTAACGCGCGCGCGTAACTGTAACCACCATCTCTACAGTGACTAAGGGACCCAATCCAATAACCTTTTAGGTAGGTAGGCTCCGCCCACGGGTTTTAAGCTTATTGTTGGCCACTGGTAGCGCTAGGCAGATCTCGCGATCTCGACGCCCACAGGGAGGTCAGGGGTGGACACATAGACACATGGACGCTACCTAACGGGGGGCGCAGCTGCCAGCGGATGCCTCGGGCGCCGGAACTGCAAACGCTTCCAATGGATGGAGCCTGGTCCAAGCATTGAGATTTGCAATCTTTTTCTGGTTTTGGAGTTTGCAACAGCCCCCTATCGTCGTCGTCGTCGTCGCCCTGCACTTCCATCTGTATTGTTCTCTACTGTACTACTGTATCAAGGTTGGAAATCGCCTTGGCTTTGCTCTCGTTATTGGGATTGACGCTAACCCGGGCCTCGTGTAGCTGCACAGCCTCCCTCCGGGGCTTGTCTATGACGCGGGATGATTAGCTGACTATGGACGGCTTCCATGTCAGAGTAGGTGTCGAAATACAGGGCGCACCCCCGGAGACGGTGACACCCGAGGTGAATTGTACTGGCTGGGCCCATCAAGCACCGCCCTGCTGTTGGCCCCGTAGCATTATCTGCTTGTCACTCGCTCATTGGGTTGGGCTTGTTCTTTTTGCCATCCGTGATTGTCGCAACCTTGGGTGCTTGGTACGCGACTTTTGTTGGCAAATGCGAGGGTGCCAGTTATTATGCTGCCATTTTCCTTGCTGTTTGATTAACGCATGGACCTGATCCCTTGTCGTATCCATTGTTTAGCAAGACACGTTTGACGGACAACAAGAGTGTCAAAGAGACCGCCACACGTGGGGTTGTTTGGCTTGCTGGCTGCTGGCTGGCTCTTGGCTGCTGGCTCTTGGCTGCTGGCTACTGGCTACTGGCTGTTTTCCAAGATCATCACCCGTTGCTACTCTACACGGCAACACTCGGCGTCGCATTCTCGCATTGGGCGATCCGGTCCAAAAGATCTGCGGTTTGTCCTCGGAAGTCTTGTTCGTAAATGAAGCCAACGAACCAGCCAGGGTCCAGCAGCAGAGCGCGTAGCAGTACAGCACTGCTACTACAGGGGTACAGCCGTGCCCTGCAATTTGATCAATCCTGCGGCCAAGACCAAGAGTCCCATGGCGTACCTGCGACTGGACAAGGAGGCAAGCTCGCCATCGGCATCCGTTAGTGCTCCCGACCTGCTTGACCCTAGGCACAGGTATTAATTAAGCTTAATTTCACGGCGTTTCATAGTCCCGTTGCGTGCATGTCACTCTGCGACCCCTTGACGTCACTCACCGTCCATTATCACAACACGGGATATCGACCCTGTCTGTAGCTATATGCTGACAGATTAATGCATCGCACTTGGTCGCTGGATACTATGGCGCAGCCAGGCGCAGCAGTATTTTGACTTTGAGCTGACGTCTGTTCTTGAGGCGAAGCACCCTCTCATCCAACGCTGGAGTTTAGGTTATCGAGGCAGAGCAGAGGCGGGATTGCCACAAAGACTACGCGGATGAGGCGATAGCGGAGGCCTCTGGATGAGGCACTGGTTTCGTTGAGGATGAAGACCAAAGAAATGAGCAAGCTGGGCTATGTGGGTGTGTAATTGTTGAAAGTTGCTGTGGTGGACAGCGAGAAGTTTTGGGATAACCTCTCTTTGGCGATGAATACGGACCACAAAGCAAATCCAACAGAACTAACTTAATAAATCATCGACCAGGCAAAGGGTTTTATGGGATGAACCTGCGGTGGCCAGCTCGCTATGGAATCTTCATTATCGCATGAAATAACAACAATCAAACGAAACGGACAACTTGCTGGGAGGGTTACCCTAAAGCCAAAAGTGCCAGTTTTCACCTTTACGAGTTTGCCACTAACGAACTTGTGAAATATCTCATCCTCTTTTATCCACTTTCCAGCAACAACTCGTTGAGAAATAGTGCGTTGTGCCGTATTATAGATAATCTCGTCACGTTCATGAGCCATATCGCAACATCTTTTAGAAGATAAAGAGCCAAGACAGGGACGTCTATCATGATAGTCGTCGACTTGTAACAGCAGGAAAATGTTTGGACTGTAACTCTACTGACCGTAGCAACTCCACAGTTAAATTTCGTCTCTTATGTTAGAAAGGCGATTAGGGTATTTCTCTTCCCTTCCATACGTGCTAATCTGCATCTTCTACCCTACTCCTCCGCGGCCCCCTTGTCTGCAACAGCTTGCAGAGGCGGACCTCTCTTGAGTCAGGGGACTCGACCCGTTGCTGGATCCAAGATGCACGCAAAGTGCGTAAAGGTATTATTGATACGCTCGTCCATCATCCACCCGCGCAGCGTCTCCTCATCCACGGCCGTCTTATCACCAGAAGCCTCTGGCCCACAATGCCGAGTCCACTTGTCGTTGATCACATCCATGCGGTCATTCGAATCCTGTAGCCAGAGCTCGGGATGAGGAGTCAAGGGCTGGGAGCGCAGCTCAGCACCGTACCTGCTAGCGCTGAAGGAATCGTGGTTTGTCTGGACGATGAAACGATCGTCGTCGCGGATGCGGCCCGTCACAAGGTCTTTCTCCACGACAACTGCGTGTTTCCCGTCACAGAGGGTCAGATAGCACGGCGCGCTCCGAATGGCGGCGAGCTTTTTGGCACTCTCTATCAGAGATGAGGTCGTGCTGATGTCGGCCAGTCCTTGCTGCTGGGCGAACAGTGTCTTGCCAAGAATGGAGGAGACTGAAGGTCGGAAGCCGAGAACGACCAGAAGTTGATGTTTCTTGAGCGCAAAGTTGTCACATAAATGCAGAGGGCGATAGTTGAGCGAGATGGACAGATCTTCTCTTGAGTAAAAGTCAGGACTGCATTGCTCGCGAGACCCAAGACACGTACCTCACTCCGGTGAGAACTCCCATAAAGCCGGCATAAGTGACCGACGTCGCAATAACGTTATCAGGGTCCTCGGACGAGTCGACATATTCGAGCACGACAACTAGATCGCGCAAAGGATCCAAGCCCCAGTCGAGGGTACGAAAGTGCATCAGACGCTCAGAGCTCCTGTCTTGTCCATGGACCCTAACGCAGCCAGCAGTGCAGCCCATCATGACGTCGAGGAAGACGTTCAGGGCCACGACCAGAAAGAGATGGCACCCAGCGGCGCGGCTGAATCCCTTGATCTCCCTCGTCTGCTCATCATCGTGCACGCGTCGCAGGAACAAGCGCGCGGCGACCTTTGCAACGCGAGCGAGCCATCTGGATCCCAGCATCGACTCGAGTAGCTCGTCAAAGACGTGGCCCAGGGTGCGGATGCGAGGGCCAAACGTGGCCGCGCCATGCACGTAGCGATCTTGCGGCGATCAAGCGAGGTCGATGCAGAACGTCGGGATGTCGTCCATGGTTCATGCGAGATGAAGGGTCGCAGTAGATAATGGATCTAATCGATCAGCGAGATCGGCGGGCTAAACAAGCTTCTTATTTGAGAGATTTTAATACGTGTGGTCTTTTCAGCTTTGGCGCACTCTGGCCTGACTCTAATCTCGGCGCGGCGGATCGGAGATATCATGTCGACGAGGAGCTGATGATGCTGCGCCGTTCAAGAGCAAACTCATCAGGTTGAGGTCGTAGATGGAATAATGCGGCGCAGCCCCGTATCCTCACATCAGGTGTTGGCCCAGAGTTGGCAGGACGCTGGGCTAATCTTGAGATGAAAGTAATGTCCCATCAAAGATATAATACGCTGGCCCAGAATGGAGGAAAATGCCTCCAGAGTCTGGTTCTGAATCATTGCGGTTCACAATAAACACCCTTCCCCCCGTAGATGCTGTGGTTATCGCATCTTCATTCGGGCTTCTGGCCATAGACAACATGTCTGGGATAATGGTTAGCTGATTTCGACATTCTCACAGACTTCGCGCAGAGGCAGGTCTCTTACATTGGCCAGTACGCGTGGATGCGCCTATCCTTCATGTCTGTCCTCACACTGGCTAGGAAGACTTCAACCTGCTGCGAACTCCATCCCAGGCCTCGAGTGAACAGGGCCATGGACAGACCCGAGAGCTCGCCGGCGATGTTGTGACAGCACCAAAAGCCTGAACCAGGTCAGCGAGCGAACAATACACGGCCTCATATTTGGCATTCATACCAATCTCTTTGTAGTACGGATCCGCCGGCCATCGATTTGTCGGCCACTTGTAAATCACCTCTGTAACGTTGACGAAGCCAGCGTCAATCATCTGCTGCCTGTACTCTTTGGCGCTCTGTGCAGACCGGCCAAAGACCGCCGTGGCCTTCATCATGAGGTCGGACCACTGGTTGATATAAGAGCCCTCCTTGAGGCTGTTGTCGTCGCACTCTACGGGGAACGCAATGTCCTGGCATTCGATCCAGCCGCCAGGGCTGAGGTTGTCGAAGCTCTGCCGCATAAAGTTGGGCCAGTTGCTGACGGACCCTACGAGCATGCGGGCAAAGACGAGGTCGAACTTGTAGGTAAAGTTCCATTCATCTTCGAGGTCGTCGACCTCGAATCTGAGGTTGCTTGGAAGGCTGGGGGATGGATGGTCAGTATGCTTGCGCTTGGCTTGTCGCTAACGTATGGGACCTGAAAGGTGCGTGAGAAACGTATGAGGCACGTACAAGTTTGGCTGTATAGGGCTGAGATCAATACCGATAACCTGAGACATTAGTTCCTCTCTCGATGTAGAGTCTGGGAGTTGATTCAGCATACTTGTGACTCGGGAAACTCGTCGGCTGCGCTTTGAGATTAGCTGGCTAGAGTCATCAAACAAGTAACGGTGTGTTGCCCGTACCAAAGTCGATAGCCCAAACACCGGTGCCGGTGCCTGCATCTAAGCAGCGTTGGATTTGCTTTCCTTTGCCAGCCGGACACAGGAATAGGTGGCCGCCGAGGGTGAGTGTGAATAAATGGTGTTGTAGGTCTGCCATGGTCAGCAAAGACTCTGTCGCTCACATAGCACGGCATCATTTGTGAAGCCATCACGACTCACCTAGACGTTCTTGTTCCGACTGGACGCACGTTAGCGAATGCAAGACCAACACGACGTGGATGTCAAGGGGTTCTTACCGGGTCGTTGGGCAGCACATAATTGACTGACACGTTAGCACGTTCAACGGCCTCGGACTGGGAATAGCTCACTCGACTCTCTAAAGGAATGATATGTCCGCCCGTTCTCTTGCCGGTAATGGAGAATACTGGATCGCATCGACGCCGTGGAGCTAGGAGCATCGGCCTACACTGGGTCAACAAGCGCCAATAGACAAGGACGACCCCGGTTGATCGTCTACGCGGCATATCCGACTTACCCCCAGTGCCGAGTCGTTGTCTGATAAATCCTCAATGATCTGTGGGCTCAATGACTTGCTCAGTCTTCTGCTCATCACATCAATTCCCACGCTGGGTCTCCTCACCTCGGGAGTAAGAGGCTCAGTCTCGGTGGTGCTACCGTTCTCGGGCTCAGTGTGCTTGGCAGCTACATCCTCGGCACCCCGTCTCTGTACTTGGGCAGTCGGCGTCATGGCGGATTTGGGTGAGCCTCTAGCAACTGATCAACTGAAGCTGTCGCGGCGGGGTCGATGTGTATCGCGATGGGTCGTTAACGAGTTGAGCAAAAGAGGTCAAGATGTCACACTCGCCCCCTCGTCGCGACGAGCCTTTCGCGAGACCCTCGTTACTGGAATAACTTTGCCCTAGGGATCCCTCGAGATTGTCTAATTATCCCCGCCCCAGGCCGACACGCAGCGTAACTGAGAGCGGCTTGGACTGCGGACTAACGTCGGTGGCTTGCTGATGTCTTTGGTGGAAGAGGCTATTCTGTGTGCTTGCGGACGGGGAAAAGATGCCCTTCATGACGCTCGAGTGATGCCGAGGTCTTTATCTTCTCTTGTTCTTCTGCTTTCGGAATCTGAACTGCAAGAGAAGAAGCTCTGGATGCTTGGAGTCTGCAGATGGGTTGCCAGGGAAGCTTGTCTGGATCCAAACCCCAGCCATTTGATGCACACACACGGAGCTGCAAGTATGATTCGCGCAAGACAAAAAGCCTAGATCGATATTAGTGGCTGGCGCTATCAGATGCTTGAGCGGCACGCACCCGGCGAACTGTCAGGTCTGCTGTACTACGTAGTAACTACGCAGTAACTACGCACCGCGCACAACCTCGAGGCCTGGACTCTCCATTCCAGCAGCTCCAGAGGCTCTAGTGGTGTGCTCTGGTATGCCAGGCTGCCTATCGGGGCATTCGAGCTCGTATGACGGCCAGTCACAAGTGAATATTCCCGTCCACCCAAGACAGTCAGCCCACGCTAGCGCTCTCAAAGAAAGGATCTATTTCCAGTCGAACTGGTTTCAGTCGATGGCTTCAAGCCGCGATGCACACTCCACTGGAACCGGAAGTAAAGTTAAGAGAATATTAAACATCCAATCCGCATGGACTTTCTTCTTTATTTCTTTACAGACATGCTCCCGACACTCTGGTAATACGACCAACGCCGGTTTCGTGGGCATAGTACCCATCTCAGCTGTAACCTGTCGAGTATACCATGTCTAGGATGACCTCGGATACTCCAGTTGTCGACTCGAAAGCCATTGATGCCGGCATACGTCCTTCGATCGTGATCGCAACTCTTGTCGGAGGATTGCTCATTCTGTGGTCGGGTCTTTCGACATGGAGACAGTACAACCGCCTGCGCGACTTCAAAGGCCCTCGCTTGGCTAGCTTCTCTAAGTGGTGGCTCGTCAAGACCGTGGGAAGCGGCAGGGCATACCTGGACTTTTGGGAGGTCACCAAGAAATATGGTGTGTTGCTCATTGGCTTCTGCATTGCAGTTCTCTTATCTCGTTCACCAAGGACCTTGGCATTGCGTAGCATGTAACATGGCTAACAGCGTGTGCAAACAGGTTCCATCGCTCGAATTGGTCCCAAAGATCTGATCACCGACGACCCCGACCTTATGAAGCATGTCCTCAACGTGAGAACTGAGTATCGGCGGTCCGATTGGTACGACGGAATGCGCTTCGACCCTGCCAACAACAACATCCTCTCGTGGAGGGACGAGGATGAACACTTTAGGCTGCGCTCCAAAATGTCTGCCGGGGTAAGCTATAGCACATGATGCAGCAAAGATAGACTGACCTGGAACTGTAGTACGGTGGCCGAGAGGTCGAGAACCTGGAGCCCAAGATCGACAAGAACATCCTCGCTCTCGTTGATCTTCTTCACAAGTACGCCAGGGAACACAAGCCGGTTGATCTCGGGCGCCGGGCCCAGTTCTTCACCCTGGACGTCATCTCGGATCTTGCTTTCGGCGCGCCATTTGGGTTTCTCGAAACCGACTCGGATGTCTACGAGTACATCCAAACGACGGAGGAGACTCTGCCCATGGTCATGGTCACCACCGTCATCCCCTGGCTCGTCAAGGTCCTGAGCTCTCCAATCTTTAAAAAGCTCTTGCCTTCTGAAAAGGACCCGCTCGGTTTTGGTAGAGTGATGGGGTAAGCCGGCACAGTGACCCAACGAGGTATACAATGCTGATTGAACTGCGCACTCAGTATCGCCAAAGAGATTACCGCTGAACGATTCGGCGCCGACAAAAAGGTTCGGAGGGATATGCTGGGATCATTCGTGGCCCATGGGCTTACACAGAAGGAAGCCGAGTCAGAGATCTTGCTTCAGATGTGAGTGGCGATTGAACCCTTGCTTAGACACCATCACTAACAGTTCAACTACAGCGTCGCTGGATCTGATACCACCGCTACAGCTATACGCTCGACTTTGCTGCATCTCATCACCATTCCCCGCGTATACCACAAACTCCGCGCAGAGACCTCCAAGACAGAGTATCCCGACGCAGTCATCCCGGACAATGCCGCCCGCGAGCTCCCCTACCTCCAAGCCGTGATCAAGGAGGGACTCCGCATCTTCCCACCTGTTGCCGGCCTCATGGCAAAGCAAGTCCCGCCCCAGGGCGACACGTGGAAGGGCAGATTCATCCCCGGCGGAACCAGGATCGGGTATTGCGCCTGGGGCATCTTCCGCCGCGAGGATCTGTGGGGAGCCGACGCAGGCGAGTTCCGCCCTGAGCGCTGGATCGAGAGTCCTCCGGATAAGATCAGGGAGATGGAGAGCGCGCTTGAACTGATCTTTAGCTACGGCCGATGGCAGTGTCTGGGTCGACCTGTGGCTCTCATGGAGCTGAACAAGATCTTCGTAGAGGTGGGTTTATCCAGTGAAATTGGGTGTGTTGATGCTGACATCAAGACTGGTAGCTGCTCCGCCAATTTGACTTTTCGATCTGTGATCCTACAAAGCCCTGGAAGGTCTTTAACTGTGGAATCTTCTCGCAGTCTGAGCTTTGGGTGCGAGTTGAGCGTAGAACTACGGATCAACCTGTGGACGGGCAATTTTGATCTGATAACACGGTTACTTGTGGTCGTACGTAGATGATGTCTATGTTTCGCAACCTGAAGACTCGAACGAAAGAAGCGAGCTGGTAATCATTGTAAGACGATCTGCCTATTTACACAAGCAAACAACAACCCCTTGCCCATGGACTATAGTTTATGGGCTTTAGTAGACAATGTCTATCCTGTATTCTCCTTGTTGCTAACTGACCATATAATATTCCCTTATTACACCTTGAACTTGACTTGCTTTATATGAACGACTGGCATTGTCCAGCAACTTTGGCCTCGACATATGTTTCAGAGAAAATGGCTGCTTGGGGTGATGAATGAACTCAACCGCGTTATATCAAGCTTACTTGCTGAGACTCGGGAGGTGCATCCTCGATGATCTCCAAATCACATGATGTAAGCATCGATGAGAGATAAAATTGCAGCCCTCGGAGTAATCCCTCGGCCATTCTTAACAACACGCGGAAAGCATTAGCGACCCCAGGCGTTAAAGCCTCACCTTGTACTCAAAATAATTCAAGATTGGCTACGTATGGAGACCAAGGCCCAGTCAAAAGAAGGCACAGCAGCACGCTCGAAAGACATGTTCTCATGTACGTTTTGCCAGACACTGCTTGAGGGAGCCGAGTTGGTGAGAGCCTTCAACAAGACTGGGAGCTTGGATCCGACAAAGCTCGAGACAACCTCCGAGCAAAAAGAATGGGCTCTTGAACCAGAGGAAATACACAACGGCTGCGAAAACCACGCGGGTTTCTTCCGCGTTATATTGCCGACATCAAGATCCGAGAGCTTCACAACGGTAGCCTTGTCTTTCGTCCAAGGTAGATTAAGACTCTTCAAAACATGCCTCGTCCATGATGAACCAGCGTCTATTTTGTTGGCAGAACTACTGCTGGTCAACGATGGTTCTTCCAAGCCCGTCATGGCTCTGGGGCGACCGCTAGACCGCAGCTTCATTGACCCAAGCTTGTGCCCCTCCTGGGTGAGCGGTACCTATGGGTAGACTGTCTCTGCATCGTCCAGGACGATCAAGCGTCGTCCCACCGCCAAATCAACCAGATGGCGGCCATCTTTGAGAACGCTGCACTGTCAATCATATCTGTGGACGGAAGAGATGCAGATTCTGGCTTGCGTGGCCTGCGCCATGCATCAGAGCCGAGGCATCTACCACCGACTCTGCAGCTGACCCCCAACACGCGCATCTCCATTAGACAAGAAACTCGCCTTCGTTACACCCCATGGTCGCGTCGCGGGTGGACCCTGCAAGAGCATATATTCTCACGCAGGAGAGTCATCTTCTTTGAGAATACTATGAAGTGGACATGCTGCTCTTCCGTGTATTACGAAGATATCGACTCACCTCATGACCTACCACCTAAGGCCTTGTATCTATATGTTGCAGAGGGGCGAGAAAGTACCAATCCCTTGGATTTCTCGTTGAACGTCACGGACATGTCGATACTGTGCGACCTGGTTTCCTCGTACAACGGGCGATTACTCACGTTTGAGCAAGATATCATGGATGCGATTTCGAGTATCTTCAACGCTATGAAGCTGGCATTTCCTCGAGGCTTTATCCATGGACTGCCGGTTTCTTTCTTTGACATCTCACTTCTGTAGCGCTCCAGTATGAACAACATGGCTCGTCGCCACGGTTCACACGAGGGTGCTGGTTGTCCTCCGAGTTGGACGTGGGCTGGTTGGAAAGGAAGTACTGAGAATTATGCTTGGACAGCTGCTTGTTACATGAAGAACCAACCTTTCAACTGGCGACGAGCGGACCGGGAGCCCTTTCAGGTGATCCCGATGCTTACGTGGTATACAAAGGATTCCAAAGACTCCCCCGAGCAGCCGATTCCCTTTCAGAATGAATGGTATGATTACAAAGTCCGGTTCATGGGTAAAGCAGACGACCTGCCCCATGGATGGGAGGTTCGACCAGAAGTTCCAGCCGTTGAACCAGACGAGGAAGTCACAACAAGCTCCCGCACCTTTAAAGAAGACCCAGAATGCCAAGTGGCACAGAGAGGACTGCAGACACCATATTTCTATGAGCACGAGTCTTGTCCCGGCATTAGATTCTGGCACCCGGTACCCATTGGTAGTTCAGATGTCAAAGCAGAGTTTGAAGCAAATTCATACGGGAGATATCTCTGTGCCAAAACAAATCAGGCCCGCCTCTGGGGAGCCAAACCCCACTGGGACGACAGCATCAGGCGGGCAGTATCGTATCAGTCTCCAGACGAACTCGTGGTAACAATGTTTGGCCCGCATCATGGAGTTTCTGCCATGATTACAAACGAGGACGGAGAGGAAACTGGGGAGCTCTCGGCAGAAACGCAGGACGATGTCGATCGTATCTGGGCAACTGAGGGATCTGGTCTGCCAACTGACGTTGTCGCAGTTTCCCGTGGATTGCAGTTTCCGGACCCTCAGGTCATAGAAAAGGAGACTTGGAGTTTCTATAATGTTCTTTGGGTTGAGTGGGAAGACGGGATTGCTTATCGAAAGGGCGTGGGAGTAGTGAAGCGGAGTGTGTGGGAGGCATTGGATAAGGAGAGTATTTCATTAGTCCTAGTAGGTTAGAAAGGAGCTAGAAAATATTGTGATACATAAAAGTATCCATGGATATTGTACTCGATCAAGAGAATGGGATTTAGGTGGTACAGTACTTCTGCCTCAGGCATAATCACACTAATCTAATAAAATCCCCACCACCCTCACTAAAACCTAGCAGCAAGATGATTGATAGCGTCGATTCCGCGATAACCTCACTCATCATGTCAGACACAAAGGATGAATCAGCTCCCGACTCGTTGATCTCCATGGACGCGGGGAAAAAGTACTGGGAGAGCGTCGAGGCGAGTGTCACCGGCATGCTGGGCGGTATCCCCGCAGTGACCAGAGTCGACCTCCAGGGCTCACGGACGTTCCTCGCAAGGCTGGGCATTGGTGTCAAGACGGGGCGGAGTACGGTTCCTCGAGCGCTCGAGGGCGGAGCAGGGTGGGTTGTTTTCCAAGCAGCGTGCTCAGAGCCCTACCGAAAGAGAGGGCACTTTCAAAGCTGCAGGTCGCTAACCTGTTGCCTCACGGCTGAATAGTATCGGCAGAGTCACCGAAGGACTTCTCCTCCAGGTGGCCGAGCAGGTGGACGTAATCGAGCCCGTTGCCAAGTTCACCGCCGCTCTCGAGGGCAAGGCCGGCGTGGGCAGCATCTTCAACGTCGGCCTGGAGGACTGGGCGCCCGAGGACGGCGTCGCGTACGACCTGATCTGGACGCAATGGTGCGTCGGCCAGCTCCCGGACGACCTGCTCGTGGACTACTTTGAGCGCTGCAAGGCGGCGCTGAGCCCGGGGGGTGTCATGGTTCTCAAGGAGAACCTGAGCACCAACGGGGCGGATGAGTTTGACGAGCTGGACCACAGCGTTACGCGGTGAGTTGTCTTGTCCGTGATATGGCTGTGATGGGTTCTGACGGGGTGCAGCGAGGATGCAAAGTTTCTGGCTTTGTTTCAGCAGGCGGGCCTGCAGGTTGTGCGGTCTGATATACAGCGAGGGCTTCCGATGGTTGATAACCGGCCGTTGATGCCGGTCAAGATGTATGCGCTGAAGCCGGCGACGGAGGGGTGATGCTGTTGAGAGCAAAAGGGTTATGGCCTGGAGATAATCGAGACATGTGTTCCAGCAGATACGAGTTGATGAGACTGTGAATGTCGCTGGTGCTTGCCGAGATGTACCCTGACCCCGTTCTGAACCTCTAAAGTAGACGGGTTCTGCGAAAACCTACCGGTATCGTCGTCATTGAACATGATAGCTAGCCGATGAAGCGACATGTTGTCAGTCAAGAGTTGGCTTGGTGCTGAATCTTGGTGCCGCCTTGTAAAGAAGTGTTGGTCTTGTATTGCATACGGCCGGGGCAGTGCACCTTGGCGTACATATCGTGATTTACGAAGACAGGGGATAGTTTGATGAGCTGCTGGGAATATCGCGTGCCTTGTGCATATATATATAT